>PVJX010000170.1:163153-349534 GCA_004027295.1 Dolichotis patagonum | reverse complement strand
AGCCAGGGCAATCAGACAAGAGAAGGAAATAAAAGGAATAAAGATAGGAAAGGAAGAAGTTAAATTATCACTATTTGCAGATGACATGATACTCTATATAGAAGACCCAAAAAATTCCATTAAAAGACTACTAGAGGTAATAAACAAATTCAGCAGTGTAGCTGGATACAAAGTCAATGCTCAAAAATCAATAGCATTCTTGTACACAAACAAGAACCTCACTGAGAGAGAAATTATGGAAATATCGCCCTTCACAATAAAATCTAAAAAAATGAAATACTTAGGAATCAACCTAACTAAAAATGTAAAAGACCTATATAAAACTTATACTATGCTAAAAAAGGAGATTGAAGAGGATATTAGAAAATGGAAAGATGTTCCATGCTCTTGGCTAGGAAAAACCAACATTGTGAAAATGGCCATACTCCCAAAACTGTTATACAGATTTAACTCAATCCCAATCAAAATACCATTGACATACTTCACAGATCTAGAGAAAATACTCCTAAAATTCATTTGGAACCAGAAGAAACCTAGAATAGCAAAGGCAATTCTGGGCAATAACGGCAAGGCAGGAGGCATCTCAGTACCTGACTTGAAACTGTACTACAAAGCCACAGTGATAAAATCAACATGGTACTGGCAAAGAAATAGACCTGCAGATAAATGGAACAGATTAGAAGATACAAGTATAGGTACAAAGACACTCAGCCACCTGATATTTTACAAACGGGCTAAACATGTTCACTGAAGGAAGGATTGCCTCTTTAGTAAATGGTGTTGGAAAAATTGGCTCTTCACATGTAGAAGACCAAAACTAGATCCATGCATACCAGCACGCACAAAACTAAAGTCTAAATGGATCAAAGAGCTCACCATTAAAACAGAAACATTAAATCTACTGGAAGATAAGGTAGGTAGAAAACTTGGAGACATAGGGGTAGGCAGAGAATTCATGAACAAAACACAAACTGCATGGGTAACACTTCAGAGAATCAATAACTGGGATGTCATATTATTGAAAAGTTTCTGCACTTCAAAAGAAATCACCATCAGAGTGAAAAGAAAACCCACAGAATGGGAAAGAATCTTAACAAGCAACCCCTCAGACAAAGGACTTATATCAAGAACATATAAAGAATTGAAAAACATCAACCCCCTCAAATTCAAAGACCCTCCCCAAAAATGGACAGCTGAGATGAACACACAGTTCTCAGATAAAGATATACAAATGGCAAACAAATACATGAAGAAATGTTCATCATCACTGGTCATTCGAAAAATGCAAATTAAAACAACATTGAGATATCATCTTACACCGGAAAGAATAGCTGCCATCAAGAAATCAACTGATAACAAATGTTGGCGAGGCTGTGGGGAAAAAGGAACACTGCTCCACTGTTGGTGGAAGTGTAGACTGGTGCAACCACTATGGAAATCAGTATGGAGAATTCTCAGAAGACTAGGAATGGAAGCTCCACTCCTGGGTATTTTCCCAGAGAAACTGAAAAGTTCGTATCATAGTGATATATGTCCACCCATGTTCACAGCAGCACAATTTGTAATAGCTAAATCTTGGAAACAACCAAGATTCCCATCAACTGCAGATGGATGAAAAAGATGTGGTATTTTTATACAATGGAATATTACTCAGCTATAAAAAGGATGATCTTGAGGCCTTCATAGGGAAATGGAGACAACGTGAGACTATCCTCATTAGTGAAATAAATAAGAATCATATTTATAAATATCACATTGTTTCTCTAGTGTAAAAAGTAATAAGAACTATAGGAGTAATGAAACCCAAAATGTGTAATTGCTACTATAAAAAAGAGGAAAAGAAAGTGCTCTAAAGGATATAACTGCACGTGTGCTTAAGTGTGTAAGATAGATGTCCATATTATTGTTTTTGTTAGAATGTTGAGCAGAACCATTAACAGGCTCATTGTTTGAATGTGTACTTTGTATGTTTTAACTTTGTAACTTGAACAACTATTTCCAATGATGACAGTACGTAACTTATCAAGTGGCGATTTCTTAGTATTTTTGTTTTTGTTCTTTTGTTGTTGTGGTTGTTGTTCTTTTTTTTCTTTTTTTTTCCTTTCCCCTTTGGAATTCTGTATTGTTGCTACTGTCTTTCTGTTTTGTTTGTTTTTTTTTGTTTCTTCTTCTCTTTAAATGAAAAAATTGTAAAAATGTTATAAAGAAATACTTTTCAACCTAGTAGAAAAAGTGAGAGAGGGTTTGTTGTGATTAAAGGTGGGTTTCTGGAGCTTTACATACTTCTAAAGGGAAAATAATGCTTTTTTACCTGCTAGACTCCATATGTTTTGATTTAATTGTATTCTCAAAAAACTTACATATGCATAAATCAAAAATTTTCTCATAAATAGTTGATTTCCCATGTTTCATTCTTTAAATTATGACAAAGAGTAACAAATTTAATCCTTAAGCTCTGAATGCTTTCTTCTTGGAGATGAGAGTTTTCTTAAAAAAGAAGAATACAGTGTACTGGTTTTCAAGGAGTTGTTGTCTTTCTGAAAGTTGATTCAAAAATTAGTGTGTAAAGTTCCTGCCTGCAAGTATAGTCATTTTCATTTGTGAATCTGAGCAGAGACGATTATAAGCTGTCAAGTATTTCCAGAGTTTCTGCCCATGACAGAGTGATGTGTCCACATGCTGTATTTAAAAACCCAGCTGAATGGATAAAAATAGTATTTAACTTTCATAGGCATATGAGCTGAAGCAATTTATTGAACCCTTCAATCAGCAAAGGAAACAAAACATGGAAAATGGGTGAATGACTCATGTCTCTATGTGTCGTCTACCAAATGCTATTCTGATAATTGGATGATCTGAAGTTTAAATGAAATTGCATTAATGTATTTTAGAGAAGAGATAATCACAACATGTTTTAAATGAAAACAAAATGCTGAAAAGGGCTCGAAGAATCTTATGAAAAACTATCTGGTAACTAGAAGCATGTAAAATTTGCCCATGACATGGAAGAATAAAGGGATAGTTAAGCAAATTTAAAATAAAAAGCAAAGGACAAAAGTTCTTTTTGTAACTAAAGATCCACATCAAAATACCTAAGGTTGGGTATGTAGATTGGCAGCACAAGTGCCTGCCTGGTGAGCACAAGGTTCTGAGTTCGATTTCTGGTACTGAAAGTAAAACAAATCTTGCATTAATTCAATGTAGTAAAACACTATCTTATGATAAATCTTAAAAGTAAATATTTAATTTATTTTAAAAAATATTTAAAGCAATAGCACTTTCAAGTATATGTAGGGAGAAGAGCAGGGCATTGTGACACTGGGGAAGCTGAGGCAGGAAGATCGCCACAAATTTGAGGCCTGCCTGGGCTACATAGTGAGTTCAAAGTCAACCTGAACTACATATTGATACTTTGTCTCAAAACAGCAACAACAAGAGCAAAAAACAATATTTTTGGAACATTATTTACACAACTAACTTGATCATGTTTCCACAAAATTCTGAAAATGACTCATCTGACACTAAATGACATCGAAATATGTGTAGTTTGCTTCTTGCAAAACATTTACCAGTCTCTTCAAATACCATTTTTTTCCAAGTAGTTTTATCCCATGAATTTCAATACAAAAGCACAGTAGGTCTTAGAAGTAGGTTGTCCATAAGTATCGAAAATCTATGGTGTAGAAAAGATGGCATAGAAAATCTATGAGACATCTGACGGGTTTCCAGTGTTCCTCTTTTCTATTTCTAAATGTGGAAGCAAAGTACAGCGTCTCTTCTGAATGTGACTGTTAGCATCCGCTTGAAGTTTTGGCTTCCGGGAGGAAGGCTGGGGTTTGGCTGTGGGCTCCTGGGCTGCAATCTCGGTGCTACACAGCATCTGGGCTTCAGGAAAAAAAACCTGACTCTAAGCCAGCTCTCCTACATGGGCACAGCAAAGGATTTATGCCCCTTCTCATCTTGTCCTGTCTGTCATTTATGTTTCAAAAATTTAATAATAAATACAAACCCATTATCTAAAATGCACATCGCTATTTATTGAAAGGCAAAATTACTTTTTGCACAAAACAAATTGCTTAGTAATATTCATTTCTCTCTTTTGCGGTTCATAATAATTATCCCAAATCACAGCTTTTCATGACCAAAGATTAACAAATATTGCAGACAGCTGGTTCATTTCATCTTCGGGTCACACCAAATACTGACGGGATACACTCTTCCCTTTTAACCTCAAATGGCATCGCGTAAGGGCAGTAACAACTTGCAGTGTGTGTGCTACGCACCAATGACAAATACGATGCTTCAGATTTTATGTGGCACTAACTTAAATTTCATTGTATTAAATTACATTTCATTCTTAACAAATCATTTGTAAAATAATGCTGTTGACTTTCTCTAAAGAAAGGATGGAGTTTTCAAAGGATAAGGAGTAAACTTTCATCAGAACCTCTCCAAATACTCTAAACCATGTATAATGACACATAAAGCCTTTTGTGGCATGTTTTCATCAGTCTTCCTTTATTCTGCACTTATAATAATATTTGGTAATAAAATTTATACTGTAACAAGAATATTTCTTTCAAATAGGGTTTTATTTTTAAAGGCTTTCATTTCTAAAAATAAAAACAATAACAATACTAGCAATAGTAATACAAGTGAGCAGCATAAATGGGACATGTGTTTTTTGGAGATGCAACCCTGACTGTGCAAAATCAACTCACTCGTGAGCCACTAACTGGTGTCCAATTAACTGAATTGTCAGCAGAGCTAAGCAACAGGAAAAGTCTCCTGATTCCCAGGAAATGCATTTTACTATATCCCAGAAATCAGGCATGGAATTTCCATGGACACCATGGATAAAGGAGGTGTTTTGTTATTCAAAGCTAGGAGTATCTGTCTATGTGATGCAGCCTGTACAACAGTAATTGATGACCTTATAATTGCTGTTTCAATCACTTTTACTTTGTGGCCCATATGACTGATTGGTTTTCAAAACAAATAATGCTGTCATACATTTCAAGGCTAATACATATTTATACACACACACACACACACATCTTTATTTACACAAGCCCTAAACACTGAACTGATGAGCCTTTAAATTATATTGTTTGAAAACAATATCACCCCTAAATCACTGAAAATATCTATTACATATATTGAAATTTCAGGTTTAATAAAATCTGCTAAAATTTGATGTAGCTTCCTATTTTATTACTCTTGATGATCAATATATAAAATTTTTATGCATATGAAAAGGAATTATCTAATTAATACCCATATACTTGCCGGACTTAGTAGAGTCAAACTTCAGTTTTAATAAAGAGTTAATTTCATATTAAGTGCATTATTTGATGTATCATGTATAAAATTAATCTAGTTAAAATCTTTCAAAAACATATTCAATATGACAAAATAGAAAAATATATCAAAGCAGTATACTGAATCTTTGGTACCCAAACAAATAGCAAAACATTCTATTTTTAGAATAAGACATAGCAGTACTAATTAGAAAACTCAGAGATGCAGGAACATACGCAGTGTTGGGAAATCATCATGACCATGTATTTCTAATAGGAAGTGAGCAATAGTTATCTTCCATGGCTGCCCCTTCCCACCTCTGCAAAGCGTAGGCTGAAGTTATTTTTAACTAGCTCAAAATTCTTAAAAACTACTCCACTAACCTAGGACCAAACTCAGAGTCTTCAAAAAGAGCCAATGAAATGATTCCAATTTATTTTAAATGCTTCTATTTTATTTAAAAAAGAAGCATACTGGGAAATATCTGTAATTAATTTGCAATCTTATAATCTATTCGCATTTGAATAGGCATCTAAACAAATATGGAGAATTTATGTTTGTTGAGTGACTTAGTTCCTGTTGTTAGCCTTGGTTAAGCAAACTGTCTTGTAAGTTTCTAATGATTCAGTCTGAAGAAGAATCATAAGGTTAACTGAAAATACATTTTCACTGTTTGCTCTAAGTTTAAAGAATAAAGAAGCAAGTGGCTATCTTGGATCTTTGCTCCCAGTTAATTAGAAAGTAGCCTTTCTTTCTGAAAAGTGACTGAAAAAGATGTTGGTACTCAAAATCATATTTCTAGATTCAAATACTATTCTCTTTTGAGTAGTCATGGCGAATCTCTGGACTAATCTTAGGGATGAACTAAAGCAATCAACACATTCTGCAATTTTAAACACATTTCATAAAGCGTAAGAAGGAAAGAAAAGTATGATGATCTGGTTTTTTCTTACTCATTATTCTCATAATAAATTTCTAATTCTCAGAATTTTATATGCTTTCCATTTTCTAATAGTTTATCAGAAAGTAAATCATTTAAAACACAAATGTGGGTGTGTGCGCATGCATTTGTGTGCGTGCGTGTGTGTGTGCTCATGCTCGGGTCGACAGTTAGGTAAATAATTTTTCTAGTTTATGTACATATTTGTTGCATTACATATAAAAAGATGTGATGAATCTAAAAGGCCAAATGTGGTATGTTCTGAATTTTCTTTAGGTCCACATGAGAAAGGGAAACTCTCCCACGGACTGTTCATACAATTTGGAAAACTTTAATGTGCTCATCTTCATGTATATTTGTTGGCTACCTTTGATACAGTCAGGAAATACATGTTATTGGAACTCAATCAAATACGCAGAGCTGTTCATATGATCTTCTCTACCCGAGTTCAGTAGGAATAAAGGAGATATCTCCTGTCCTCAGCATAGGATTGGCAACGTATTCCTACAACAGTTACATAAAAGGAGGGCCACAATTTTATGTACATCTATATGTTTAAGCAAATTACACAGTGAAACACATTTGACAAGCTCGGAGACTTTCTGAAAACCCTGTAGAACATGGAATCCTGCTGTGACTAACACAAGTAATTTGCTTATGACTAAACCAGAGTGCATTTCAAAGAGATCATATTCTTATTTTGGCTTCTGAAATAAGTGTTATTTTAGGTTCTTTTGTTTAATTAACTTATCTAGATATGAAATATGGGTTTTATGTTCTTTTGGGGGGTTGTGGGGGTAGATGGAAGGGAAATGGAAAAAACTGATTAATCTTTTGCTTCGTGGGTATTTTATGACACAAAAGCTGGAGAAAGTCTTGTTTGCAGTGACAGCAGAGATAATGTAGGCATCGCAAGTTGTTTTTCAAAAAGTTAGTAGGATAAGAAACATCCCAGATAATTGTACATTCTCATATTCTTTTGACTGTCTAATATACATTTTAACATGATCCCAGCATAGATGCTAAGTCGAAACATGCCCATAAAGCTAAAACTTAAAGAGCAGACATTAATATTGAATTAGAACATAGTTGCTTATACATCCTTTTATTTAAGATGAGCTCAAATGCATATGTTCTTTTCACACTCTCATAAGGACCTGCAGGCTTGCATGTTCATGCAGGTCTCAGACAGAACATGAGGTCCTCACCAACTCCCTCTTCTCCGCATCCCATCGGCTCCCTTTTCCTCTTGTAAATATCTCCCCTGCCCACTGCAAGTGGTCTCACTTCAAAACCTCCTTCTTTTATTATTTTCCTCCCTGCTTTTATGAGTTCCCAAAGGTGATTGCTTTGTTCATTGTTTTATTTCCCTGCTGGAAAGGAGATCTGTGAGAAGAGCTTCATTTCCTGTTTACCGCCTACAGCCCCATCTGGGACACTTGGCACGAATCAGATACACTATAAATACTTGTTTAAAAAAAAAAGGAATAAGCAAAATATTTGAGAATACTAATCTTAAATGACTAGCCCAGTGGATTCCTTAATCTTTCCTTGCATAACATTTTTATTGCAATCTTTTTTATTTTAATGGAAAAATATCTTCTCAGCTCCAACTGTTTATTAAAAAAAAAAACATCTTCAGTCCAAATCTTGGAAATGAAGGCCTTTATCAAAAACACCTCCAATGAAGTTTCACTTCCTCTTTCATTAGCAACCAAAATACCAGCAATGATCTATCAAGTTAGTGTCAATTTACTCAAATGTACACTTCATAAATAGGTTGATGCTGTTGCCTTGCTCATCCCATTTGGGATCTATCATCTACTACTTCCAAGCATCAAAGCCTTAGCCCATCTAATACAGGAATTATAATTAAATTGCACTCAGAGGTTTGCAGAGATTTTAACTGGAAGCTTTGTCTTATGGATAAAGATACAGTCAATCAACTTTGAATGGGAAAAACCAACTATGGTGAAGAAGAAAGTTTGATGGTTGAATTGACTCTGCCCATTGAGTGAAGTATTGGAATTAGAAATGTTAAACTAGTGATACTTAATAATAACAATCTTACCTATATTTTACAACTTTACACATTATAGTACCATAATACAACTAAAGGAAATCCCTTTATCAGAACAAGTGGAGACAACTTGCTGTGAAGCTCATTTTCTTCTCTATAATTTGGGGAAAATAACCAATAGGATTATTGTGATGACCAATGGAAATGTGTAGCCCAATGCCTAGCATTACACAGGAAGTTTGAAATACTCCCAAATGTTTTTCTAGATTTTGCTAGACACAAAAGTCACATACAGCAACAGTATTTATTTTTTGCTCGGGCTACATATCCACTGCAACTCTTCACCGCGAGGTTTTCTCGTTCAGCTAAAGGAGCAGTTGTTCTCTGTGATGTGTCTTCATGGCAGAAAGGAGAAAGAAAGAGGTTGAGAATCTATCTACAGGAGGGTTTTTACAGTTTCTGCTTGGACTGTTATACTCTTGCTTCCTTGGCCAAGACTACTCCAGGATTGAGCTTGTTGTCAGATGGGGAAACTTCCCCCTCATCCTCCCGCCTCAGACAGCTAAGTCAGTCATATGATGGCTAGCATGAAAGAGAGAATCGGGCACAATAATCAAAGCCACTATAACAGCCCAGCTGTTTCAATAAATCAAGGGTTTGGCTTAATAACATAGATGCTCTTGGGAACACTTAATGCCAGATGATTTATAAATTTCAGAACAATACTATGTGATGCTTGCTGGATCTAATTTATCATTTCATGATTGCTTACCCAGATAAAGTACGCATGAAAACAAACAATTTTGCTGGGTGTGGTGGTGCACACCTGTAATCCCAGCACTTGGGAAGGTGAGGCAGGAAGGTCAATACAAATTCAAGGCCAGCCTGTACTACAAAATGAGTTTAAGGCCAGCCTGAACTGCATAGTGAAATCCTGTCTCGAAAAGACAAGAAAAAAACAAAGAAAAAATGACCAAAAATAAATATATGCATTGAATTTCCCAAAGTGGCATAAGGAACCATAAGACCATAAAATTGAGTACAAGTCAATAATCATAAAAGTAAAAGAATTTCACATGATGTTTACCAATTCTAAGATGCTATAATTTAAACCATTTCTTTTATTTAAAAATGAATTCATAAAACATTAGTGAACTGTTTCTTGGGGAAAATAATTCTAGGGTCTACTATTTTAAGCAACATTGGAGTGGATATAGTGGAAGTTTTTTCTTAGTGCAGGATAGATGAGAGCCTTTGGCTACTAGTGCACATGAACATCTCGAGGAAGGTATAGTAGTCAACATAAGTTGAATCATATGGAGTGTAGGAGGAACCACAGAACCAGCACACTGTCCAGTCCAGTTAGAGAAGACATATGCTTCTCAAACTGTTTTAGCAGAAACACTAAAAAAGATGTCTTTATGCATTGCAATCAGAGTTATAGCTTCAATTAAGTAACGACCAAAAAAAGCCATTTAGAGAAAAACTCAACTAATATTAAGAAGGAGTGAGAATTACAACAGTGAAAGTAAAAGGACACTCACATTTTCCAGTACAGACAATAAAATGCATTATTTCCAAGAAGTGATCTAACCAGTAATGTGTAGTACAAACTTGAGGATATTTCTAAAAACAAACGGGAAGTGAATACAGGTAAAGTCACCAGAAGATAATGGATGTAGAACTACCAAACCTAAGAATGATGGGTTTTCCAGAGAAAAAAAAAGGTTCCACAGGACCAGAGCAATATAAAAAGAATCACTGAATGGGGAGGTTTTGAACGTACAACCAGATCTTAGTATGCAGTTAAAAACAATGTATTATTAAAAGATCAATCAGAAAAAATAAAGAGAAAGAATTTGAATATATGGTGGAACATAAACCTAAGTCACCTACAAAAGCTTAGATTTCTGATAATTAAAACACCAAAAGAAAAGAAAATTGTGAATAAATTATTGTCATTCAAAATATTCGTTTGTAAGGTAAACTCGGAGTTTACCTTACAAATATGTGGGAGTTCTAGAAAAAAAGACAAAGAGTACTAATTATTCAAGTTTTCAGAAGATAAAATGCCCCAAATAAAATCCTTGAAAAGTTTACTTCAAAATGCTTAACAAGGACTGAGGATTTAGCTCAGTAGCTTAAGTGCCTACTTTGCAAGCACAAGGTTGTAAGTTTGATTCTCAGTACCAATAAAAAAAAATTCTTAATGGAGAAATGCAATGAAAAGGTCTCAAAACTACAGGAGAAATATAACAAGGGTATCATTACAAGTTCTGTAATTACTACTTAAAGTGGTAGCTTTAATGGTCATTATAATTGTGTTTATGGAACTCAATGAAAATCTAATATATTTTAAGTGGAAGCCCTATAAAATATTCATAATTAAATATCATTCATGTATTTTTCAAAATCAAAAGCCACATTAATAATTTCCAGTGAATAATGTCAAGAGAAAAGACATTTATTTTAAATAGATGAAGAATAATGATACTACTTAAATTGAGACCTTGATACATTCAATAAAATATTGACGTTTTCAAAATAACATGTCAGCCATTAGAAGCAATAAAAACATGCTTGTTTTCAAAGTGTTGGAGAATAAAAGTCTACAAAATGTTTCATACAGGAGTTTTTAAAAACACAGAAAGTTTAAAATGCCATTAAGAAAGTATATAACCAATTGCCAGGAATAAAATAAAATCATAACTGATCGTAAACTCAAATAATTTTATGTCCATGCATTTAAAGATTTGAAAACTGTGTAAAATGCAAACAAAATCATAAATCAAAGTGTGACATTCAAGAAACAAATCTTGCTCTAAAGAATAAAGACAAATAGAAGTAAAAGGACCAACAAAAGCTTAAGAACATAAAGAAAACTGATGTCACATACTCTTCCGACTCCACAGAATTAAACTAGATGGACCTATAATTTTGATATTCTATGATTTAAACACTGATGAGTATTTGAAGTCATAAATGTTTTGGTCAATATCTACACTATCAATCTATAAAAAATGTTAGGAACAGAATGAGAAGCTTATTATTGTTATAAGACAATTTAGTACTCATCTTCAATAAATAAAATCCAAGCAGGAACTAGAATGTGAACAAAATGGTCCACAGAGATAAATTATTAAACATATCAATTCTGTCCCCTATAGTAATCAACCCTCCATGAAATATCCATAGGTAATTTATCAAAATTTCTTCTATACATCATATACCAGCTGACAAAGAAACAATGAAATATCAAGAACATACAAGGACAAGACAAACGGAGAAAATACTTGTGAAAGACATGTGATAAGACTGTTACCTGGACTATTGAAAGAACAGTTAAAACTTAATAATAACAAAAAATGAGCTAATGACAACATCAACGGACACCTCATCAAAAATAGATTCAACATGACCAAAAAGGATATGAAAAGCACTCCATATCATATGCAGTGAGGTAAATGAGAATTCAAACAACAACTAGATATCACTACTGTTACGGATTAAAAACTGGTGGCCAACTTAACACCAGCTGAATTACATCAGATGGTGCTGAGTGTAGATGTTCCATCTGAGGAAAGTTGGCAGCATAAATAGGGATGTGGAGAAGATGTGAGGCATTGTGGGTTTCTCTAAGTGTTGCTGTTTGAGCCACTGGTTTTCCTGGAGAAACTTGTGATGACTAGCTTCTCCAGTGTGAGTTTGATCATTGTCCTCAGAGGGACCTTGCTGGTGAGAGTGGCTGTGGTTCACTTTGGGGGAGCTCTGGTCCTTACATCGAGCATGACTCCTGGCTCTGGAGGGAAAGATGTGTGCCGTTTAATCTCCAGGAGAAACTCATCATGCTGGCTTCACGGCATGTACTCGACTGTGCTTATTGTCGGAGGAGCTCAGGGCCTCCATGTCGCTGAGGATGGCTGTGGTGCTTTTCAGGACAGCCCTGGTCTTTATTATGAGCATGACTTCTCGGCTCCAGTGTAGAACCCTCAACCTATCAGCATAGCTCATTCACCCCACTGGCATAGACTTTTTAGTTTCCACTGCTGACCTTTGGGCCTTCCCAGCACGGATCCATAAAACAGACTGGTGTGAGTCCTTCTCATTGACTCTAGACCGCCAGGTGGACTCATGAGAAGCACTGTCATGGGCTCTAGGTCTTCATCTGGACTCATGCAGGACATTGCTGTGGGATTCAGACCCTTTTTTGAAGGTTCTATGCCTTTAGTGTTGTAGATAGATTTCCTGCACTTTCTTGCATTATCTCTGGGTGACTATCATAAAATAATATTATAAATTCTGTGTCCTGATTCTAATTGTTCCCTTAACAACCCCATGCACAATCCATGCTGGATTCAGCATGGCTAAATCTAGACTAGCGACACCACCAAAACCTGGCACAGATGTAGACCAAGAGAAACTCACTCACTGCTGGTGGAAATGTAAAATGGTATGGTCACTTTGGAAGACATCTTGGTACCTTTTTGAAAAATGACAGGTATTTTTATGATACAATCTAGCAATCACGTTCCTTGGTAGTTATCCAAAGGAACTGAAAATTTATGACCAGAGAAACCTGCATACAGATGTTTATAGCAGCTTTACCATAATTTCCAAAACACCTAAGCAATAAACATATCCTTTACTGGGAGAACTGAGAAACTATGGCACACACAGACAATGAAATATTATTCAGAGTTCAAAATAAATATAGTGTCAAGCCACGAAAATACATTGAAGAAACTTAAATGCATACAAAGTGAAAGAACCCAAACAGAGAAGGCTACAGTTTTATGATTTCATCTATGTAACATTCTATGAGTCACTGAACTATGGAGATAGGGAAAAGATCAGTGTTTTCCAAAGCCTCTGTGGAAGGAAGGATAAGCAGGTAGATCACAGAGGACTTCAGGGTGGTGGAAATACTCTCTGTTTCTATATTAAAGTCAATATACATTTTTTCAAAACTCACAGAATGCACAGCACCAAGAGAGAACCCTGATGTCAGCTACAGCCTTGGAATGACAATGGTGTATCAGTGTAGGTTCATGGATCGCAACTAACAATTCACACAGGATGAGATTTACGGAAGTTGTTCTGCGGAGCAAAGGAGACACAGGGCATCTCTGTGCGGCCTATGCAATACTGCAGTGAACCTAAAATCACTCTATAAAGTAACGTCTACTAAGAAATATTCTGGTACATGATGGCTACAAGCCATTCTCAGTGAACCCATAGTATAAAACTGGAAAGAACATTAAAAATAAAATTGAAATGAAAGAAGAATCCTAAAAGTCAGATTTAACTCTGAGATGCAGTAGGAAAGTAAATCTGTCCCAGAGATTAGTGAAGTAGAAACCTCCAATAATTAATTCTCATTTAACCCTGACCAGTGTTTCATCCTTATTGGCACACGAGACAAAGGAGTCTCAGAAAAGTAAAGTTAATAATGCACAGTCATACATTCTAGAGGGGCTGAGCCAGGACTTACCTCAGATCTTCTTCTTTCTATTCCAGGGATCTGAGAGGGCAAAGTCTGTTCTAATTGGCATGCATTTAATTAGCTAATCCCTTGACTCTAATTTGGTGGCATATTTTAAAGTTTCTGAAATTAGTATGCATCTTAAAATGGCTTTCATATAGAGAAAAGATGTAGTCTCACCTGAAAATAAATTAACATGCATAGAAAAAAATTTACTCATCGGATTTTCTCCTCAAATGAGTTATGAGCTTTTAGTAAGAATATGTGCAGTTGGATTTCAATTTAAATTGAAATCCTTCATTGGCTTTGAAAATATCTTTGCCAAGCACTAAAATACAAAATGGTTACCGGACATGTGTAATGACTTGCACGCACAGAACAGTGCAGTGAAGGTAGTGTAAACTTTCAAGTTTCTTGTACACGATGCATTTAAAAGGTCTATGAGAGCTGCACAATTCTTTAAAGTGATATCAGTCAATAAACAACACCAATAAGTCATTAACTAATATGCAAGTTTATGTTGGTAGAGGTTGTATTCATTGATAATCATGTTTTCTGAGAACTGAAATGCTCGTAAACTGTTTCTGTTTCCTGTGCAATGAAATTATAGATGCATTTCAAAATGTTTGCTATGCCAAGGATTATGAAAAAGTTTATAAAAATCTATGGGTTGTAGTGGTGTATGATTTAAAATAGAAAAAAAAGTTTCAGAAGAAAAATCGTTGTCCATGAAGATGACTTAAACTTTATTTTATTGTGAATAATGTTTTTGATACTTCACACTTTTTTTCAGTGTGGATACTATAAAATGCTGTAAGTAACATTTCTTTCCTTCCTCCTAAACCTGTTACATTAAAGTATTTCTAACTATTGATAGGGCTTTACAATTAAATGCTTTCAATGCAGGGCCTCGGTCTCACGAGTCACACTGGGATGCTACGCTACTTTTTCTGGGTCACCACGACTCATTGTAAGACAACTGTCATCTGAAAAGAAATTGATATCTATTATTGCTTGGATCTCAAGTTTCCTCTAAATGCCATGTATCAAAGGTCTGGGCCTCAGGATGACACTGTCAAAGAGGGGTCTTATCCTGAAGATGTGAAGCCAAATGGGGGGGGTGTTTAAGTCTTCAAGGGTGTGCCCACAAATTAGAGGAGCTGGTCTCTTCCCATTTTTCTCTTTGCTTCCTCTGATTTTTGCTCTGTCTTGTGCTCCCCACCACTGCCATCCAACACCTCACCAGAGGTCTAGAGCAATAGACCAACATGGGCATGAACTGTACTTCTATAACCATGAGTCAAAATAAAGCTTTCTTCTTTATAATTTTATACATGTCTCAGGTACATTATAATAATGGAAAGCTGACTGATATTGTATCTCTGCATTTCTAGCTGTTTCCAGAGTCTGTTTGTGATTATTTTGTTCAACATTTCAACAGAAATTGATAAAATGATTTTATTTAGATAATGATATTAAAGTTAACAAGGGGGTGGGGATGTGGCTCGGTGGTGGAACACTTCTCTAGAACGGGTGAGGCTGTGAGTTCAATCCCAAGTACCACACACATGCAAAAAAAAGATAAGTGTAAACATTATCTACCCATGATGGTGCACACTTCTAATCACAGCACTTGGGAGGCTGAGGCAGGAAGATCACCATGAGTTCAAGGCCAGCCTGAGCTATATAGAGTTCAAAGCCACCTCAAACTACATAGCAAGACTCTGTCTCAAAAATCTAAAAGGTAGAAAGAAGAAAGGAAAGAAAGAAGGAAGGAAGAAATAAAAAAGGAAGCCATAAATAAAGAAAGAAGAAAGAGGGGAGGATGAAAGGAGAAGGGAAAGGAAAGGAAGGGGAAAGAAAAAAGAAAAGAAATTTTGAAAGTTGATAGGCATCATAAAGCCTGAGATGTTAGTTTCTTTTCTACTAATATTCAAATAATTAAAGTTAACAAGAATAATAAATGAAACATGCTAAAACTAATTAGGCTTATTTTTCAGGACTGGATTTTCTGGTTTCTGCTGTCTAAATTCATGTTTCTACATATTTCCTACTTTGTGTTCAAATTACTGAACTGGAATACTACCACATAATGGAAAACCACTTAAATATATTACCTGGTCTCTCCACTAATTAATATAATCTTTTAAACTAAAACAGTCACTTTATTTTAAAATGCTAATTTTTCAAATTCATAAATATAAGCTTTAATTGTTTTTTATTAAGAAAGCATTTCAGAACTATAGAAGTTGCATATATCACTAGTATATTTGTTAGTAAATTTAATTTCCTGAAAAAATGAACCACTTATTTTAGAAAGGGGTAGCATAACCTCAGTAAGTCACTTGGATTCCTCAAGCCTAAATGTAGACCTTCCTGAGATCTTACTAGATTATTTTCTAGGAGTGGAATCTGGGGCTAATACATGATGTACAGTGATCAAAAATCAAAAGATTTCATGTGGTGCCATAAGAGGAAATAATTTCTTTAAAAAAAACCCTTAGGTACCCTAAAATATCTTTCTGAATTCAGTATCCTAATTTTTGCTTAGGGTTTCACAGTGGCAGGAATATAACAGTTCCTGGGCTTTCCCTTGCCTCTCCTTACTGAAGCTGGAAGCATCGCACCCTCGCCATACTCCAGAGTAATCTAGGCTGTGCTATCAGTTTCCATGCTCTTTTCAAAGAACTCTTTACTACTCACCAAAGGATTGAAAGCCATTGTCTCATAAATCGAAGAATTGTGTGTTGATAAATCTTAGAATCTGGATTCCGATTAAGAAGGTCTGGGGTAGCAGTCTAAAACTTGGCATTTTAATCTGATACAGACAGTGCTGGTCCAAACACCACACCCTAACTCCCAAAGATACAGTGATTAAGAGGATGTGTACTGATGTCTCACCCAACTGAATGAAAATTCTACCATTTATCCGCTTATGCGATCTTGTATGTCTCAATCCCCTGAGTTCTAATTTCTTCTAAAAAACAAGAGTACCTCTCATATTTTAAAAAATTATAGGATTTATGAAAAATTTATATGAAGACTTTGCAACAGTGTCTAATACATTGCCAGTGTTCAGTAAGTTAGCGATTGCTTTATTGGGTATAAATATGAATGGGCTAGCTGCACTCTCCTGAAGCAGTGTAATCACACAACTACTTAGCCACTAAAAGTAACATTCATCTACAGATGAAGTGCTGTCATATCCCAAAACGAAATAAAATCCATCATCTCATGTAACCGGTTAGTTGACTTTTCACTGAGAAGCAAAGACATATTATGGAGAATTTGAGCTGCACCGTCAAGAATCTACCCATTTATAACAAAGCAGTCTTCAGTGGCTAGAATCTATGTCAAGAGCATTTACTAAGCAAATCCATACAAAGGAGTCCACATCACTGAGTTCCTTGCTGTCTTCTATCAGGTATGATGGTTAAACCTACAACTTTTCTTTTGGTTAAACAGAAAAGGTGATCGCAAACCTGCAACTGCAGTACCAAATGTCTCTTGCTTTAAAAAGAAGTATGCTGCCTTTGCTTCTGGATTTATCTACTATGCGGTGACAATACTCTGCTTCAGAAGCATTATCTCTGAATAAATTACCTGCTTCTTCTCTCCATGGACAGCGGTACTGACAGAATTGCTTTTAATGTGGTATAGGGCAGGATTTACAGATTGCACACGATTACTACAAAAATACGTGCTTCCCCACATGCAAAAATGAAGGGAAATGCTGTCCCCATCTTATTTGTGCTGCAATTCAGCTCATTTGAAGCTCACTGATGGCAAAGGTCTCCCTTAGCTTCCTGAGTACTCATCCACAAAGGGAACTTGTGGGTGGTTCCTCATCAATGCAGGCACCAGAATTTGAAAGGAAAGACAATCTTGGCTGCTGGGTTTTTTATTCTCAGTAAAGTCAGTGATTTCCCAGGGATAAAATGCAGAGGGGCTGTGAGTGGTGCATCAGGATTGGGCAAAGAGAAGGCTCAGGTGTTCACTGAGTTACCTTTTATTGCACCTTACTTTGCTTTTGGTTTCAACCCGTCCCTGGCCCTAAATAAATTTGTACCCTGAGACCTCTCTCGACCCCCTTCCATGGACAATTACCTCACTTCCTTTGGTGCTACACGCTCTTTTATAAGCTTTCAGGTGAACACTTCAATACTCCAAGCAGGGAAAACAGAAGAATTGTGGTTATTGGAGCACAGATGATAAATGTTTATCTAGAGAGTAGCGGTTAGCAGGGCGTCGTGATACAGGAACTAATAGTGTTTACTTTTAATAAGCAAATGGCTTTTGTAGGACAATAAGAAAAATCCAGCAGACACATCTTATTCCAAATGAGATCATTTAAGAAATCTGTACTAAATAAAACACACGTATGTGAAATTTACCTGCGGGAAGCAGGAGCTGGGGGAAGCCAAATCCTCACAGCCCCAGATTGATTCTCCTTCTGCAAAACAAGCTTTCTAGGGACTCTGGGACTTCAGTCACCTTGTGCAAATCACTATTCTGAATAAACACAAACGACTATATATACTGATATTTTAAATAGATGAGGGAGGGGACATTTTTATCCAATCTAATGAAATGCTTACAAAACCTGTTCCTTTAGATTTTTTTTTTTTTACATAATAGGACATTTTAAAAGGAGATTTAAAATAGGTCCCAAAAGTTTGAGTGTGTACTCCAAAATTTAATTACTTTGTAATATTTTATAATCAGATCAGTCACTGCAGTACTAGGATGATCTCACCCAATTTGAAAGGAAACACTTGCATGCTAGTTGCCCTTTTTAAAATCACACATCTCCTTTTAAATCCATGTGTGTACAGATCAAGTGCACTGAAAGTGATTTCTTTACATTTTTGGAACTGCAGAGACTCAGAAGTGACCCCCTCAGATGACAGGTAAACAGAGTCCTGGATTTTAAAATTCTGCCTAGTCTTGTTGTTAGGAGTCTGTATAGGAGCCATATGTGAAAGAGTGGCTGCATTATGCTTTCTACGAGCAACAGAGTAATGTTTCCCTACCTGGAAAGAGAAGAAAGACAACTGCACGTTAGATATTTGGATAGGAACAAGAGACTAACTTCAGCATCAGAAAATATGAGAGCTAGTCGAGGGTGATGGCACGTATGCCTGCGATCCCAGCACGTCGGGGCACTGAGGCAGGAGGATGGATCTCCAGTTCAAGCCCAGCCTGTGCAACCCAGCAACTCAGCAAGACCCTGTCATAACATGTAAAAACTAAAAATCAACAATCAAAAGTCTGGGGAGGTAGTTCCACATGAAGGACCTGAGAAAAGGAAAGAAGGAAGCAAAGAAGGAAGAAGAAAGGAAGGAAGCATGATTCTTTATTTAAATTTTTTTTTATTTTATTAGTACATTTTACAGTACATGAAGTTTACATTCAGCTTAGGGAGCAGATCCAAGTAACATACCTTGGTTCTTTTCTAATCCACTCTCCCCCTTCCCTGCCTCCATCTCCAAATCCCCTCACTTTCAGTATTAGTGTCATTATTATTTTTAGTTCATGAGTCTTGATTTCAACTCACAAATGTTTTTAACTTTTCCAGGAAACAGAAGATCACTATCATCTTACAATGATTTAAGAGATAACTTCTGAAAATTTTTAACAAGTTGCTGATCATATACTCAGTATTAGCTGACTTTGTCACAAGATCAAACTAAGTTAATAAACAACAGATTGTGTTATTATAGTTCTTTTGTTTTTTCTTTGAAATTTGTGATGAATTATTTTAATAGGAAAGATTAAAACACATAATTTAAATGATGACCTATATCCACTCTAGTAATGTTAACAAGTATCAGTGGTGCAAAAAGCTATGGGTCATTAATGTATTAAAGGTTTATTTACCTGTCTGAAAATGTGAATACAATCTGTTCTCCATTAGAGCTCCATTAGAGTAAAGAGGCATAAATATTAAAAAAAAAAAAAGCATTAGGCATTAGGTCACCACACACACACACACACACACACACACCTCATTCAAGATTCAATTTTCTTTTTCTCTTCCAATCACTACTAGAGAACCTAAAACTAAGTCCATGGACTGAGCCCTATAGCACTCATAGACTGCTGCGCAAGAACCCATGATTTAAGCCAGCTCTTAGATTAATTATGTATCCATTTATTTAAGATGAAGTACAGGAATCATCTGTATACTCATGTGGTCATTTATTTAATACTCACTGCTCTTTACTCTGAGCCAAGCAATTGCTAGATTCTAAACTGTGAAGATATAAATTAAAACATCATTACTGATGAAGCTCACAGTAAAAGGGACTGCTATGGCTTATATCCAGATGCCCTTTCAAAGCCTCATACACTTGTATATGGACATTTTGTGAGTCATGGGTGTCTGCTAACTAGAGTGGTCATCAATTTGTTTAGCATAGTCTGGGTATTGCTGACTGATTTACTGAAGAGGGAAGATCCACTTTGGGTTCAGGTGGCACCACCAATAGGCTTGCAGCCTGGAAGGGCTAACAAAAGGAAGGAAGGAAGGAAGGCTCACTGCCTCCTGCCTGTCATGCTATGGACTGTTTCTCCTATGCCATGCTCCTCTGCTATGGAGTCAGCTGACTACAGACTGAAGCCTCCACAAACTGTCAGTTAAAATAAACTTTCTCCTTTAACTTGTGTGTGTCAGGCATTCTTCCTAGTAATGAGAAAGTAACTAAGGCAGGGACCAACATAAACAACTCTAGCAAAGCAGTGTGTATGCAAAGATAAATTTTGTACAGATGTAGGTGTAGCATGGAAGAGAATGAGATTATGTGAGGGTTGATGTTCTCCTGCATACCAAGTGTCAGTGGGTATTTCAAGCAGTGAGAAAGGTACTCAGAAATCTGGACTGGAAGAATATTAATGGAAATAGAAATGAATGAATTGATTTACACAGAGAAAACGGGTATAAGTTATTATTATCTGTCTGAGGATGATCATGATACCATTGTAGAGGGGCTGTTGAGAATAGTAAATGAGATTTATCAAGCACTTACCACAGTGCCTAACACTGAATAATAACTCATGAAATGTGAACTCCCATTACTCATCAAATTGTCAATCTAATATTGGAAACATCTTATAAGAACACAACTTTAATCATGTAGACAGGTGTTTACCTATGGGGAAAGATTAATAGAACAGACTGCGCAGGCAAAGGAAAGACAAGAAACATAACTGCCTGCTTATTTACCTGCCACTATAATAAATGTATTAAAATATCCTTCTCTTTTGTTTTGCTTTATTCTGTCACTTTGCTCCTACTCAGCTTCACCCACTGACCTGAGGGCACACATATTCCCATGTCTGTGCTGCCTCTGCCTTATTTGCTTGTCTGATCCAGGCTTTGGGGGTAACCACCAAAATTTCCTACTTCCCTATCTCCATGATCTCCTCAAACTGTAATTTGTCATTGCCAACACTCTTGTTCTCATATGCCTAAGATAAAGATAGCCTTTTCCTCAAAGAAGACCTAGAGAGCAATGTTTAAAGCTCCTTTCTTTTTGTATTCTCTCCTTCTCAAAGCATTAAGACTAGAAATCTGCTTCCGAAGCCTTTTGAGGAGATAGACAAGAACATTTTATAAAGTGGTATGAAGACACCAAAGTGTGCAAACTGTTTTTCAGTGAGTATTGCCAAGCTCCTCTCAGGTTTAGCATCAATCTGGAGGAGATCAACTTCCTTATCACTTTTAAAGTGAGAGGAACATGGTCCGGAGAGCTCCGATCCTGAATTTCTAGAACAAAAACAATTGAGCTTTTTATAAACTGTGAAACTAAGACTCAAGGTCATGATTTCATTTTGCTGGATGTCTGTAAGGAGTTCAGGTGAGAAGGAAAATATGTATGACAGAGAAAATCAGAAACACCGCAGCCCAAGGCTACAGATTCCCAGATTTTAAAAAAGTTGTGGATGGTGATACTGTGGCAAATCTAACTCCACACATGCTCAGGAAGTGGACGGAGGCCTGGGTCGGAGACCCGCCTGTGAGGAGCTGGACACCTCCTAAAGCACTTCCTGCTGCCAGATCAAAGATGCTTCTGGTAGGAGCATCAGCAAAAATGTATGAAGGTACGAAGGGTATGAAGCTGCCTGCAGTCCTTCGGGAACCTTGCTGAACAGTTACAGACCAGCTTCACCTTGCGCAGTTTTAATTAGGAAAGGCGGAGCCACCACAACTACTTTCATTTGCAAATTCTTGGCTGACTTTGTTGGGAAGCCAAAAACAGGATCTAGAAACTTGATATTTGCTCCTTTAGGTGCAGGATTCTTCAGTATCAATCATTAAAGACACAGAGGTCCATTTACCTCCACATTGCTTCACTAATGAAGGTCCCTTCCACAGGGACCCTGGAAATAGATGACGTGCTTTTAGAACATTTCAAAACTAAGGAAGTTTTACTGAGCTGATCATGAGAACCATTTTTCTCTGTTCCAACCTGCATTCTGCCTCTTCCCTTTTCCAACAAATGGCGCTGAAATGGCTCAGATACACTGGAACCAAGGGGAAGCTGAGTTGAGGACACATTTACTTTGAGATTAGTGACATTTAGTCACTTTCCTGGCTTTTCAGGGTATAGGAATGACCTAGGAATGACCCATACCCTTTGGGGTCAGGATAGTATAAGACTAGAGATCAAGTGATGAAGTTGTATGCATCCTATAATTGCCAGCACACATTTGGGAAGCTGAGAAGTAATACTGAAGTATACAGAGACACTGACAAAAGTTGTGTAAAACTATAATTACCTCACATCCTGAATCTGGTAATGTTTATACTGTTTGCCTGCTTTAAACATTCTGATTGCTCTTTCACCCTAAATCAGTATTTACCTCAAAACTAACTTGGTACTTGCAGATTTGAATTATTTTTATTAAAAGTACTCGCAAAATTTGAGCTGTATCAACATGTAAATTTGCTTATGTACCCTAAAGATGTGCTTCCAGGTGTGTGCAATATAGAATTGCATTGCAGAGACAGGAACAAAAATTCAGACAATAATATTGACATGTTATAATTAGGTTCATGGACCATTTAAATGGAATGATAGAATAAATGACAGAATAATGATGCACATTATGTTAAGTTAAAATACTTTAGTATGAAACCGTTATAAACAAAGTTATCAAGACATACTATAATGCAGCATAAATTGTTAGATCTCAGTAAGTACAAAAAGTAAAATACAAAGTTGTGTTCAAGACTTAGTTTCCATTATTTTAAAATAATGCAAGGAGAAAATCAAGAAGGTAATTATTTCTCAGCTAATCTCTCCTATGTGTACATATAGTTGAGATGCTAGCAGTAAAATAAAAGAATGTTTTTCTTTTCAGATTGTCTGTAAAATAATATTTAAAGATACATAAGCATGCAAAATTCACTCAGGAACAAATTTTCTTGGGTATTATAGCGATTATGTCAAACACGAATTCAGAGATCACTGAATTAGCTTTTTATTGATGCATTAACATTTTACTATGGTTTTAGTGACTAAAAAATAATACATTATTATCTCACAGTT
The DNA here is from genome assembly GCA_004027295.1 of Dolichotis patagonum. Classification (NCBI taxonomy): domain Eukaryota; kingdom Metazoa; phylum Chordata; class Mammalia; order Rodentia; family Caviidae; genus Dolichotis; species Dolichotis patagonum. The sequence goes on along the minus strand of PVJX010000170.1, from coordinate 326,237 downwards.
CTTTAGATCATAAGTCTGAATTGGTCTCCATGGGTTAACATCAGGACTGTGATCCTTCTGAGTCTTTGGGGTCAAGTTCTTCTCTTGCTTCTTCAAGCTTCTAGAGATCTCTGCCCTTCCTCTGGGCTTCCTCTTTCATCTCTAGAACAATAGTAGGTGGAAGCCCTCTCCTTTCAAGTCAGATTCAGACTCTACTGTTCCTTTCCATGCATAAGGTCCTTATTATTATGCAGAGTACACCCAATAACCCAGTGTAAATTATCAATATTCCTCTTTGAAATATATACACAGGTTCTAGGGATGAAAATAGGATTGTTTTTTGGAGAGCCATTATTCTGCCTACACCATCATTAGTGAAATTTTGCCCTGGGCTGTTGCCATTTGGATATAAATTCAAAAAGAAATGACTGTATATTATTCTTCCTATACCAAAAAGTCTTTATATATAATCAACCATTAATACCAACTTACGCAGCTTTTGTCTGCTAAGATGAGCCTTCTGAAGTTTTACAATATCACATCTCACCAACCATGTTTGGCCAATGGTAGGACAAGTTTAGTACTCTATTATCTCGCTGTCTGGGCATTTACTGGTTCAAATTTGTTCATTTCACCCAAGATAAGTCAATCAGAATTTTCCCTGAAAATTTTTTTTCTTCCTTGGAAAATACTCTTTCTTTGATCAACACAGTGAAAATACAACCTTAAAGCATGTTAAATTCCAAGTTTTCCTTGAAAAATATCCATTTTAAGCAGGAAAGATTAAAATTAAATTGTTAACAGAAACACTGATGCATGTACCAGACACCTTAGAGTATATGTGTATACAGGCATATGTGCATATGTATATTTATGTGAGTGTGTGTGTGTGTGTTGTATGTGCCTGATAGAAAGACAGAACAGCAGAAAGAAATGTGAGGTTGTTAGAATTCCTTTACTATTCTCCAGCAAAGTTATTTTGACTGCTATCCTTCTTGATTTGTGGGCATACAAATCATTTGCATGTCTCTGGTTGTTTGTATTGACATTCTGTCATTTCTATCTGTTATGATTTGTGTCTAGATGACCCCTAACCCCTCATGTGGGCATAAATGATGCTTTTCAGAGGTGGCTGGATCTTGAGTGTGTGATGCTGGGATCAAGGTGCATAATTACTAAATTAGTCCATTGATTGTTTTGGCACAGTTCTGGGTGTGACATACAATATAAAGTGACAGAAAGAAGTTGCTATTGCTCCTTGTCCACTGTGGTTTGTACTTTGCTGCTTGCTGTCTTCCGCCTGCTCTGCTTTGCCATGGACAGTTTCTGCTCTGCAATGAGCCTCCACCATGCTACCCTGCCTTGCAGCTAGTAGACTATGAACTAAAACCTCTACACTCTGTGAGCTAAGTAATATTTTCCTCCTTTAACTTTAGGTGTTGGGTATTTTGTCTCAAGAACAAGAAAATAACTAAGATACCATTCAAAAGACTTTTAGCTAAAATAGTTTCTGGATAATTGTGTTATATTCTCAGCATTGTGATCAGTGACAAAAGAACCTAAAAACATAATCAAGAAAGCCAGAGTTTCTCAGGTCATAGGAACCAAAGAACAGCTCTTAAAGTCATCTAAATCTGGGCTTGCTGTTACATGTAATCTGATACTAGTGAAGTCTCAGCTTTTGATTATCAAGAATCTTGGATCCATAATAAATATCAGCATTGGCTTCTTGAACTCTTCCCAAGTCTATAGCCTACAATGAACAAACAATAGCAAATATTCTCACTGAACACCATTTCTTCAGTTTATACCATCGAAAGAAACCCTTGAATTTAATCAGAAGCTGTAGGCAGATACAGGTGGAACAACAGCTACCAAAATTATTTCATTGAAGTTAATATTAGGGAGATCCTAATCATCTTATGCAGTCAAGGCAATTAATTACATTGAATGAATGGTGTAGTACATGGATATATGATGAACAAACAATTATAAGCCCGGGAGGCAGGCCCTGTGTCAATCTCAATGACACAGTGCTATTGTTGGTTTGTACTACTTTCCAGTCCCCCAGGCAAAAGTTATTACCCTCTTCCCTTTCCTCCTCCTCCTCCTCCTCATTTTCCTCCTCTTCCTCCTCCTCCTGTTCCTCTTGGTCCTTCCCAGAAGTCCAGGAGTCTTATATCCAACATATATATATATATATATATATATATATATATATACATACATATATATATATAGTTTATTTTTAAAGTTGTTCCTAATTCAATTTTGATCCTTATTTAATCCATTTGAGCTGCTATTAAAAATACCATACATGTACCGGGTAGCTCATACCAAGACAACAATTTATTTCTCAGTTTTGGAGACTGGGAAATCATAGATTAAGGCACTGGCAGAAGAAACTCTCTCTCCTTGGTTGTAAGGGATACCTTCTTTTGGTGTCTTTACAGTGTAGAAGGATCAAACTACCTCTGTGGAACCTCTGAGGAACCCCTTTTACAAAGGCACTCATCTCATTTAGGGGGACTCCACCTCGTGACTTAATCACCTCCCAAAACTGCCCATCTCTTTCTACCATCGCACTGGGAACTAGGTTTCAACATATGAAAAGCAGAGGGGAGGCCATGCAGACCACATGAGTATATATCATTCAATGGAGAAACTAGCACATAGTAGATGAGGAATCCATTTCTTGTGCAATTGCATGGGGTGGAGTCAGGCCTGGTTCCCATTAAGGGGTACACTGGGTTGTTAGACAGTGTTTGCCAAACAGCTCATACCCAGAGTCTCAATAAGTCTTTTTTATTTGGAAAAAGTGTCTTTGCAGAAGTAATTAGTTAAGGACTTGGAGATTACTCATCCCAAACTTAGGGGGCACTACACCCAATGACTGGTGTCTTTATAAGAGAAAAGAGAGGGAGATTTGGGTGAAGAAAAAGGCAGGGAAGATAGAGATAGAGATAGAGACTGGAGTTAAGTTGTCCCCAGCCACAAAACATTGGGAGCCACCAGGAGTTGGAGAGATGAGAATGGCTCCTTCACCAGACCCTGTGAAGGAAACCTGGCCCTTCTGACACCTTGCTCTCAGACTAATGGTGACCAGAACCCTGAAAGAGTTGCTGCTGGTTTGGGCGTGGGGCAGTCAGCAGCGTAAAGGTAAAGAGCACTTTGGACTCAGGCTCTGCTGAAAGATCCTGAGCACAGCAGGTGTTTCTGGGAGGGCATCTGGGGACAGGCACAGCTTTCCCTAGGATCTTTCCCAGCATCTGTCTGAGTAGCCTGCAGACAGTGGGCAGCGACTACGCTGTAATCCCGTGATCCAGCTGCTGCCCTGAGCTTGGGTATAGCTTCTCAGGAGTGATTTGTCTCATGATGTCTCAAAAAGCCTAACCAAAACCACGGTTCTAAACCAGACAATTTTAAGTGCCCCGCCAATCAAGCACAAATTCCGGGTAGTGGAAATGTCCTAGATAACTGAAATCACTTGGTCTGTTCTTCAGTTAAATAATAGAAAATAATGTTTGAATCATGCTTACTCAGAGACACCCACAAAATCTTAGTTTTGTTAACAAGGAAAAAAAATCCTGGAGAATGCCACCCCTCAAAATACATATATAAATAAAAGAAAACACAGTTACCAGTTAAGGGGTGCTATTTTGGTAACAGAATCAAACAATATTTTACTATTTAACATTATCATGTTTCATTCAGCGATGAAACAGTTAAATACATTCCTCCATATTATTCTTCAGTCCTAAATTTTTAGATAGTGAAAATGCAAAATGCATATCTGAGACAGCCTCTCTTTCGGCCTCTTTATAATCTATTCAGTCCAGTGCTCATGCATACCAAAGAAAAAGTCATTATCAGACATGTTGTGCACGTTGGAATGCGTCAAAGACTGCATGGTTCAAGGGTTCCCCTGCCCCAACCAGGTCTGCTTCCCCTGCTTCCTTTCTTCCTTATTTATCAGAGCACGTCATGTGACAGGAAGTCTTGTATAACTCTGAGCACTCCCCGAAGCCCTGTTTGCTCAGCAGGAAGTAGGGCAAACACAAAAGTGTCCATTCCTCAGTGTAGCACAGTGCCCACTGTGCAGCTCTGCAGAGTAATGATTCTTAATGGGACTGCACAGAAAAAGCTCTAGGGAGCTTTTGAGATCCCTGACACCCAGGCCACGTGGCCAACCAATTAAATCAGGAGAAACTTTGGCTTGGGTATTGTAGAAACACTTCTGCAGATTGAAACATCCTTGTCACCTCTATGAATTCTTTAAGGGAAACTTTTTGTGTGTGATTTTCTAAGTTTTTTGCCTCACCTAGATCTCTCCAGGACATCTTGATGGCTTGGTCTGAAATTTGTACAAACTATTTTCTTCCACTCCTCTGACCATCTTCCCTCTGTTCTCGTTGGCCCCTTTGTAAGTCTCAAATATAAACCAATGTGATCTCCGACATCTGCTGACTACCAGCCCCCAGATGCACTGTGACCACTCTCCCACCCATTATCTTGGTTTCCATCAATTTTTTTCTTTCTGGCTTAATTTCTCTTCACAAACTCACTAAAAGCTCTATGACATAGGTCGCCTCCTTTACTAGTCTACTCAACACCTAGAATGGCTCTGGGCACAGCATGGGATACAAGTAATTATCTGGTGACTGAATGAATGGTAAGTGAAAATTGATCCCGTTTTCTTTACTAAATTCTAACACCTGGAGGACACTGTTATATCATCTACTTAATCCTTCACAATTGTATGTTAAGGTTAATGAAGATATTTCAAAAATCTGATCTTCTCAGCAAGAACATACTTATTTTTTTAGTGAATGTTTATAACACATAATGCCAACACTCACTTTGGAACCTTGGTACCTATGGGTAACATACCTTGACCATTTGTGATCCGTATCTTAACTGTCCCCCACAGCAACATTTTAGAGGACACAGCAGTTATGATGACACTATTTTGACAGATAACAAAACTAAAGGTCCCCAAAAGTTAAAAATCACACATAAGAACAGAATTTTCTCCAGGCCCACACAAACAGCAACTGGTGTGACAACATCTGCTTGAGGAGGTCATAATACCTGGTGGCTGTCACTGTCATGCCTGCCCCCCCCACGCCACCCTCGCCATTAGACAGTGGTGCACTGGATAAGTAGAGACAGAAAGGAGGCATCACAGTGGCAGCATGACAGAGTCTCTTTAACCCAAAAGAGAACCTGATGCCTGGCGACAGTCTCCAGGGACCTGGAGAGAGGTGAGAAGCTGGGGTGACACTTGTGAAGGGGCCAGTGGGCCCCTGCTCTGTCATGCCCTGCTCAGACCTTAAACACCCCTGAAAATCTGATTCACTCATTTTACCCAGATGTCTCCAGATATCTTTGCTTATGTAATAGAATTATCCAGAAAAATGTGTCTAGACTCAAGCATGAATTATGCCACTTGGATTTCACAGCTTCCTCCTTTATAATTACAATAAATGACACGCAAGAGAATAAGCCCTGCAATTCTGTCTCATCAACGCAACCATAACTCAACAATAACACGCAGCACACCAGCCCTCCAGCCATCACATGAGGCGGAATGGAAACCATTCCAGGCACCACAGATTGCGCAGTCTCTTGCTTTTTCCATTCCTTTTAAGGGCTTTCAGCTAAGTGTTCTGCAACACAAGGCCTTGAGAAGAAAACCTAGCGAAGCAGTTAATATCCTTGTAAAGAATTTTACACATGACCTCAGAATATTTGCTGTCTCATCCCCAGGACTAGCCAGACCTTAAGGGGCTCACAGTGGTACCCTGCCAGACCATTTGGTATTATTTATCGGCATCCACGTGGCATGACTACTTGGAACAGCAAAGAACCTAATATCACTTGGAAACTTAAATAGGAAGCCAAAGAATTCTGATTTTCCTTCTTCATCCAAATAAAAGGCATCACCTGAGTACTGAATATTTATGGAGAACCAAAATCTTATTTGTCGTAACCATTTTATTCCAAATGAAAGGATGCCATAGCTACAGACCGTGTTACACCTGAAGCAGATACTTAGTAGAAAGCAAAGACTGAAAAATGAGTAGGTAAATCGCTTAGACTCTTGCAGACATTTCGGCTCTCAGTGGATCTGTTTAGCTATGCAAAGCCAACTGCATGCCAACTATGACGGTGAGTCAGAAATGACAGGTGTGGAAGCCATGAGAGTAAATACACAGACTAGAGGTCCAAATGAGTCAGAACAGAGTTGCAGTCTGTATTGTAGGGAATTAAAGGGCAGGAAAACAAGGTTTATGAAGCTGAGTGCAAAGTTACTGAGAAGAGTTTCACTGCTGTTTTAGCCTATGGCTTGCATGGTATCCACGCCTGGACAGTGGCAGGACTCAGACAAAGTGAGCATCTGCTCATCCCCCACCACTGGCCACTACCTCATCCAGCTGCTGTGGACGCATGGGCATGTCTAACATCTAGGAAACACAGAAATCCGATTACGAGAAGCAGCTGTCATTTTAACATTTTGCTAATAGGAATAACAAGAAAAATAACTTTGGATGGATGCTATCAATAGACAGGCCGCATGATTTCAGGTGCAGGAAGGAAGGAGGAAAGCTCATGAGAAGATCTGAAGTATCACTCAGTCTGGTGGAAACATCTGAATCTTGGTAACATTATTTGCACTCTATTTGATGTTTTAGCAATTATTTAATAGATGGGCATTAAGCAAGGTTAACCTAGCATTTCTATGACTATGGTTAACTATGGTTAACCTAGCATTTCCAACCTCCACTTCTATTCTTGCCCAAGAAAAATTCTCTTTTGTTGCTTAATTGCTCTTTGGTGTTATTATTGGTTATGCCTTCTTCCTAAGAGGGAAAAATGAACTAGTCTGTGGTCAAAATTGGTATCATGGTAACCTGAGACACCATCCTGCCTCAGCCTCAGGAGGTACAATCACAGTTGTGCTCCTGCACCGCCATACCTGGCCCTATTTGCACAAGTTTTTCAAAGGTTTTAACCTATTTTTATTCACTTAGATTTCTGCCTTCCACATTCAAGATGTTAAGGGTTTGTGCATATACTCCACTACAAGAATGCAAATTACAACTCACAATAAAATAAGCAAATAACAGAGATTTCTAAGGTAAGAGAATTAATTAAATTATTTTGCTGCAATCATATAATGGTTTTATTATGTATCTATGTAATAAAGCACTATACAACCACTATAATAACTTTGCAGAATTACATTTTTAAAGGAAAATTTATTATGTATCATTAGCAAGCTAGCATGATAAAAAAAATCAAGTAAATTACCTAAAACAATGTCTCTGGAGTCAGAAATCCTGTGACAAAAGTTTGTACTAAAACCTGTGCCCCTGGAACTTACATATTTGAAAGATATGAATTGTTCAATTTTTCACTTGATTTTTCTGTATAAAAGAATAATAATTATACTTCATCCTGATCATTGTACTTTTGGTAAATTAAAAAGAAAATTCATGCCATATTCTTTGCATTTTATCCATTGAATAAGTTCATTATACTGCTATTTTAAGATTAGCATAAATATCTCATTTGTAAATATATAGATGCTTGTATTTATTTTGATTTAAATAATGACACTAACAGTATACACATATTGTTAACCGGAAGTATTTACATGCTTATCTCTTGAAGTACAATTTGTATTGTATTTATTTGCTCACTTGCTTGGATTTAACTATGCCCCCTAAGTTTTATGTGGAGAAGAGAGTATTAGTAATGCATTCTGCTGCAATAACAACAAACACTCCCTCGAATCTTTTAATACATGAAACAACTCTCATTCTGACTCACGTCTGCAGGGGCTGACTGCTGATTTCCTTGTTCCATGATCCAGGATAAAGCATAAAAGGCTGTCTCCAGCACCATGAATTCTCAGGCCACAGGGACAGAGGCAACAGCAAGCCTCTCTCTGCCTCCTGAAGCCCTGCTCAGGAGCAATACACATCACTTCTGCGCACAGTTTTGATCAAAGCCAAACTCATGCTTAGAAGAGACTCAAAGATAAGAAAAATGTATTTCTAAGTCAAGAATTGTGTGAAACTAAAGCATAGCTTCCTGAACCATTATGAGTTTCTTCCCAGAATATTAATATGAGCGAAAGAGGGGGCCCCAGTCCTACTCACAGGAGCAAAAATAAGGGTGAATAACTTTACACTGATATTGAGTCTAAAAGATAAAACAATGACATGGAATGGTATCTGTAGGTGATAAGGAATAGAAACCAAGAAATCACATGATTAATACAGAGTCATGGAAATGCTTTTCTATCTGCAAGATACAACAATGCTAGCTGTTAGCACGAGAAAAAGCAAATCTAATTTAATAACAAAGAATATCTTCACCTGGTCCCCTAAGTGGCAGGAGAACCTTCTCCCAGGAGATTTTCTTTCCTTTGCCTCAGCTGGTGACCTGATGAGGCTGTCAGGTTTGAGAATGGATGGACCTTATAACTGCTTTCCGCATTCACATAACCACAGCTGCAGTGCGTGGACACGGAGAAGATAATCTCTGAAAGTTCTCATATTAGATATTTGCTTTAGCACGTGCAAAGCCAGTGAGTCAGAAGATAGAGCTCTACAAGAAAGCCTAGGTCTCTGGTCCAAGCTCTGGACTGACTGTCATAAACTCTTGGTTCTCTTTCTGAAAGAACCCTTCATAAATGCTGGAGACCACCTCACTCATCAATCCCTCCTTTTCCCTGGATGGGAACTAGCGGTGCTTAGCATTTATTTGTAAAGTACTTCTAGGGGCTTCAGTAAACATAAGATTTTTCAAAATCATATATCTATAAAGTACTCAATTTCCTTTTAGTAAAAATTATTTTAAATCAATTCCAGTACTTCAAAATGATAGCTAAACAGTGACCTTTGAGAAAGATAGGAAACTAGTGTTTGAAGTATTAATCAGTTTGTGTAAGAGTGATATATGTAAGTCCAAAATAAGCTTCTTCCACTTTTTCTATCCAGTAACTATTTAGAGAAGAATGAAAATGCATTGGTACCTGTATAGATTTAAAGTAATTTTCTATGTTTGAGTGATATTTCATATGTTTTCCTCATTTTTCCTTTACAAAATTTGTCATTTTAACCTCAAACTATACAAGCATTTGTAAATTTTGTTTGATGTTGTTTTGCTTTGAAATAATAAGCACATATTCTTATTTTCTTTTCTTCTATTACTTCAACTATTGACATATGTATTTGAGATTTTTAACAATTTTATAGAACATGAGTCCCTTAAATTAATGTTTTAATATATCAGACTTCCCTGTGCTTTATTTATCACTTTCAGATAATAGCAAAAATCACAGTACCTTAAGTTTTCTAGAGCAAATACATTGGGAAAAAGAGTATTCTATTTTGAGATAAAGTTATAGTCATATTCTTTCTGATCCAAGGTTCTCAATTTAGAATAGAATCGTTCATTAAAATATTAGAATAAAGATCTAAAAGCATAAACAGATTTTTATAAACAAAAGAAAAATATTTTCACAATTTTATTTTTTTTCTTTGTATCAGGGACTGAACTCATGACCTCACACTTGCCAAGCAGGCTCCTGGGTCACTGAGCTATCGCTCCAGCCCCAAAAGAAAATGTTGATCAGCTTCTCCATGAGCGTTATTTTACACATGGTGGGAAGAATGGATAAAGCTTTTTGGAGACCTAAAGTAGCAATGTTTTTTAAGTATAAAGAACAGATAATTAACAGTAGTAGGAGGCATCCTAATGGTTAGTATTTTAATATTCAAAATTATGACAGGCTTTCTCAGTACCATATTATTAATGCAGGTGAAACAAAGGTTCTTATCTGGATTATTGGTGAAAGATGTGGCTAAACAAGTACTTTGAAAGTTAATAATAATAATAATAATAATAATCCTACTCATATCCTCTGGTCCTCTAAACTGTCACTAGAGAAAATACCTGTGGTACAACAAATCCTAGAGATTTGGGGAGTTTTCTATGTAAATAAAACTATAAATATTAAAAAGGAAGACAATGACAGGTAATGAAAAAACATGCCAAAATTGGAACAGTTATACATTTTTTTGCAGGCAATATAAATGTTTTAACTACTCCAAAAACAAGCTTGCAATAGTTAAAAATTTAAACATGGAATTATCACATGATTCAGAAATTCCACTCATAGAAAATTGACAAAATTAAAACACATGTCCATTTTCATGTGAATGTTCATACCAATGTTATTTACAATGACCCAAAATTAGAAACCAACCACATGTCTCTCAACTGATGAATGGATGAACAACTATGGTATATCCATACTGTGGAATATTACTTACTCATAAAAAGGAATAGGATCTGGGTATGTGCCACCATTGATAAACCTTAAAAATGTTATACTCACTCAAAATACCTAGCCACAAAAGACTACACCTTTTATGATCCCATTTATGTGAAATATACAGAATGGATAAGTATATGGACAGAATATTGATTATTGATTTCTAGGCATTATGAAAAAAAGAAAACGGGTGACTGCTATGAAATGCAGGGTTTCTTTTAGGGTTAGTAAAAATGCTACAATAAATGCATAACTACAAATATGCTTAAAACATTGAACTGTGTTCCTTAAAAAGATAACTCTTACGCTATGTGAATTATATCTTAACTAAAAAGTACATTTTTAAAAAAAGAAAAATGTAACAGAGAATTAAATTCCTGAACTACACTCAAGTAAAGAAAGTAGATCTCCTTTTGTCCTTCCTTGAACAAAATTTGTAAATCTCAGTCACATTTCCTCTGAATGCACATTTTATATTAACTTCGCTATTGTCATAAGACATGCATTTGTGTTCCTTATTTTGATAAATCAAAAAGAACGGAAACTTTGCCCCTCCGGGTGAATGCTTCCTTCTCTCGGGAAATGTGTACTGATGTGAGAAGCTGCCTGGCTTCTCAAATAACAGAGTTTATTTATGGCTATCCGTGTATAGGGTGCTTTTTCAAACGACAACAGTCTCCACCAAATAATGATACTGGGTTTCAGAAATGTCAGTGGACAATCAGATGTTTTCATCTGGAAAGCTTCAAGCAAACAGCCAGTCGGTGCCTTTTGTTTTTTAAATGTAATATTGGAAATGAACTGAAATTGAACAGACCTCGAAGCTAGAGTAGATGACAGAATAACTCTGTGTGTGAGAAAGAGGGAGGGAGAGAGGGAGAAACAGACAGACAGACAGACAGGTAGAATCTTTGCACGTGTACTTTAGCTCTTCACCCATTCTGAAAGACTAATCTACCCTCATTCAGAGACTGTAGCTCTCTGCGGAGTGAGACACATGCAGACTCTTAAATGCACTTGTATGCACTAAATCTCAAGGTCAGGAAGCAGGGAGTGACCCCAAGAAATCACACTCACCCCTTCCGGAGCATGGCAGGGCTGAGCTGCCCTGACACTTCTTGAGGCTTTCTTCAGCAGACAGCGGGCAGGAGCGGGGGTGTTCACACTTCTTTCCGTACCAGCCTGCTTTGCAGTCGCATCTCCCACAGTTACACTGCCCGTGACCTTCACAGCGGAGTGAGAAAGAATAAAGCGTGCGTGAAGACGATGCCAGGATTGGTGTCCAGTGTTTATTCTTAATGAACACAAAATAAAACCTTAAGCCAAAGGTACATTCTTCCCAGATTATTAAACTATATTAACCGTTCACGGGGAGGGAGCAGAAAACAAATACAGGTAAGATCAATAGTTAAATTCAGTTATTAACATGAATCTGTCAAATTCCAGATAATGTGATTGCATTGCTCTCCTGGGCGTGAGAAGTATTTGATGGATTTGGCAGTCAGTTTCAGGAGGAGGAGAGTCATAGGAAATGGCAGTTTATTTTTGAAGCAAGATTTTCTGTTACTTCTAATGAATAATTTAATTGATCTTTATTTATGGAGTCCAAGCAACAGAAAAATTGAGGACCACAAATTGACCAAAAGCAATGACATCTGGAATTTGGGAGAGGGTGTCCTCTTTAGTCTATCTTTAGTGAGCTATAATTAGCATGTAAAAATTGTATATAATTAAATCCTGCCAACATGATGTTTTGAAATACACATCCATATAGTGAATGACTACCACAATAGTTAATTAACATATCTTTCACTCATACAATTACCTGCGGGTGTGTTTGTGTGAAATTCCTTAAGATCTACTCTCATAAATTTCAAATATTCAATAGACTACAAAAATTTCAGCCACTGTGCTGCAATTAGGTCTCCAGAACTTGTACATCTTATGTCTTTGAACATTTGCAGGCATTAAGCAATATTTCCACTCCCGGCCCCTTAGCCCTTAGTAAACTTCCTTCTGCTTTCTAAGATTTCAGTATTTTCAGATTCTATATAATACGCATAAGTGAGATTTTGCCGTACTTGGCATCCCATGTCTGGTTTATTTCATGTAACATGATGTCCCTTGAGTTCATCCATGTCTGGGAAATACCAACACATCGTTTTTGGAGGATGGACAGTATTCTTTTGTGTGTAATGTACCAGGCTTTCTTTATGCATTCACCTGCCAACAGACACTTTGGTTGCTTCCATATTTTGAATATTGTGAAAAACCTTTTAAGGTGTGCAAATCTCCTTGAGACAGTGATTTGTTTTCTTTGAGTATATACCCCCTCATATGCTAGACCATATGGCAGTTCTATTTTAACTTTTGAAGAAACATTCATAAAGTTTCATAAATAGTTTTATCATTATACATTTACAGCAATGCATAAGGATTCCGTTTTCAACACATCTTCACCAATACTTACATTTTTTGTATCATCTATCCTTGCGGGTGTGGTTTCATTGTGGTTTTGATTTGGATTTAGCCTAAAACTAGTAACCCATGTGGAGTTCATAACACTTAGAAACCAACCTTGCATACATGAAAGAGACCATGAATGATAGCACATTTTCAACTCCCCATGATGAACATAATCATTTCTCTAAACGTACTAATCAAAACCTTAAAGAATAAAAAAATTGGTTTAAAAATAAATACAAGCAATAAAGAAGATATTAAATTGCTTGGCCCATGGATACAGAGTTGGCAAAGACCCATGATGCATAGCGGTAGGCTGTATCAGAAGTCATCCTGTATCAGTCATCAATAGTGACTCCAGCTGTTGGTTCTGCTGCTTCCAGAGTGGGACCCGTCAAAAGGGCAGCTGCTCTGATGTTCAGTTTCTTCCTTTTAACACGGGAAAATACTACATTTTCTATCTATCCACATTTATTGAGAATTACATTATATATCTTAAAATGTTATGTTTAAAAAAAGAGCTACTGTTATTTTTATTCACTTGAGCCCACGCATGGAACCAAGTAGAAGAAAACATGATAATTTCAACTGAGTTTTTCACAACTCCTAATAAACATCCAGAGCTATTCATCATTGCAGACCCAGAACAAAGTAAGTTTCTATAATTGCTGCAAAAACACATGAAGAACTGTAAAGGAATTGGAATGGCACTTTTAAAAATAAATCAGGGACAATGGTAATGGGAGAAAACCCGTGCTATCTTGTTTTGGAGTCTGATTCAATGTATATTACACAATATGGAAACTGGGTTTCAAGGAGGAGTGGCCCCTTTAGTCAATGTTTTCTAACTAAATGTCAGATGTTTTCTATGTGTTCTACCTTCCAAGTTTGTAAAAATTGCACAATTCCCATGTACAGATGACTTCACAATTCATTAATCTGGTTCTTTATAGGGAAAAATCAAAAAATCACTGGTTAAGTTTGGGTGCCAGAATATGGATAATCTGATGCAAGTCTCTCATTAAATATTAAATTCATTTAAGTATGTCTTAAACACTGTGTCACACCTATCTAACCAATGGAGCTCATCCTTTTAAAGGGAAAAATTGATTTCCAGTACTCTCTATGACATAGCAATATAATCGTTTAGATCTTCCAACTATAGGATGTTTCTTACATTTGTTTATACTTAATAACAATTGTACGTCATAGGTTTTGGGGGTCCATAGCTTTTTGACATTTATCATGGCTTAAGAAGTTCCTACTCTTTTCCCCAACCCCCAAGTAAATTAGCACAAACTTTGCAAACAGCTTCACTAGAGATTTACACACAAATAAGATTTTAAAGCTGAAACCTTTAACATTTAAAGCACAATCAATTCTGTTGTTTTGTAAGGGCCAGGAGCTTTAAAATTCTCACAGAGAAGAGGTTTCATTTTGGGAACAGTGAGATCTGCTAGGAAGAGACTGGACAAAGTCCAGAACACGCTGCCCTTGGTGGAGGAGTGATCGGCACTCCAACCGTAAACTGAAAAACAGACTGAAGAAGCAAAAATCTCTGTCTTGGAAGTTTGAAATGACTGTAAAAATTAGAAAAAAATGTTAGATGAGGACAGTGCAAGGAAGTCCCTAAAGACCTAAGAGAACCCACCTGCTGCAAGGGCCCCTGAGCTCTCAGACAGATACCCCTGCTTACAATAGGATTCCCCTTCCTGGCAGGAAGAAAGAAGAAGCAGAAGCAGAAGCCTTAGGCACACAGCTAGGTCCCCGAGGAGGGAGTATGCTCAAGGTGGAGAGCTGGAGGGCGTGCTGAAAAGCAATCATTATTTTCCAGCTAAGTACCATTCACAGGTTGACATTTTTTTTTAAATGTCGTAGAACAAAACAAACCCTAAAGAAGGTCAGAAGTTATTAAAATGATATTTTTAGAATTGGAATCTGATCTAATTAACATCAAAGGAAGTCAGATTAACTGTGGAGGATTTAATACAGTTTTCAAAAAGACAGATGCTGTAGACCAGGCAGAAGTCTTGGAAAATTCTTTGTCTTCAGGTCTGCACATTTACTTTCATTTCCCTGTCATCTCGAAGCCTTGTTACCCTGTAATATCATCTTATTATTTCTGCTTTATCTTTCTCTCCCTTGGCTATTTCCTGCGTCTTCTGCATGCAGGGAGGGCAAAGAGCCTACAAACTCCCTTGCCACTACTGGCTGTGTAGTTAATACAGTGTTATCGTGTTCTTGAGGATTGTGTCTCGAAATTTCCACTTCACCTTCAGCCACTGTCAGCTCTAAGCAAAGTCGTGAAGGACACATTCTTTAGTCATGTGTGCGATGACAGCTAGCTTCCTGTACTTTCTGCCTCAGCCATGTGCACCAGTCCTCCTTAATCTCCCTCATCAAATCTCTCTCAGTAACATGCCTAAAGTCGAAGGGCCACACCTGGGTTGGATAATGCCACATCTGTTACTGGTACGAAAGGCTTTGCACCAAATGAGAACGTACTACCTTGTTAGAATATTGTCTAGTTCAGGATGGCCACAGGTGCTCCTAAAATCATCCGCTCACCTGTCCTTTATAACAGAATCTTTGCCATCAATATCAGGTACACAAGTTTAAGCTGAGAAAATAAGAGGCATTAAAATGGAAGCCATAGAAATAAGCCACACCTGTCATGAAGAAAGTTCCTGATCGTGATCACACCGTGATCAGTTTAAATGAGGAAATAATGGCATGGTATGCATTTTGAAGGTTTGAACACTTGGCATAAGTCAGATTTCCTAAATCAAATATCTCAGTAAATCTTATAGGAGAAATGAATATAAAAGGAGCAGAGAAACACTTTGATAAATGTGGTCTACACAATGGAAATATGTACCTTTACCGAGTGCAATGGTATACATGTTTTATATGTTCTTTAGCCTACCAGTCTGGATTTCTATACATGACACTTGAGTTTATAAGGTCTTACAAGATAAATAAATGTATCTGATGCTGGAAAGGTTGCAGAGGGATAGGAAGAAGAAGTGAAATGAATGTGTACCTGTACCAGTTCCTTATACAATGACGTCATCATTATGTGCTGCAAACATGTACTAATAGAAGTAAAAAAAATAAAATAGTATTAACAAAGGCATTGCCTGATTCACATACTTATTAGAGATTAACTGGAAAGTTAAAGCATAACTTTGGTTTTCTTGGTAAGGAGAGATTGTATCCTTTATCTTTCAAACTCTGTCATGTGATATCAAAATACATTTCAGAGTATTAGATGTCCCACTCTATATGAAAGCACTTGTTTCTTACAGACTTCTTTATGGAATTTAATTGGTAGAGTCAGAAAATCAAGTAGAAATGTAAACTTTTGATACCAGATTCTGAAGAAGTTATTGAGTCACAAAATTATCTGGAAGTGCATGGTATTGGAATCAGATTATGAAGCAGACATTGAGCCTTTCAGAAAAAGAAAAAAAACAGGAAATTATGAAATATAATGACCATTTTTTCTTCTGGAGTAACTAGTTCCTCAATTCCAACATAAAAGTTATTCCAAACAGAAAAGATAGGAATCATCTAGTAGCGATAAACCAGAGAGGTAAAAATGCTTGTTTTTTCTAAAGAAGTACTAAGAAATTATGAGCTCTGTTTAACATGAAAACCTTGTAGATTTCCCTAACATATTATATCAAGGTCTTCTATAAACAGATAGTGAGAAAGGCATAAGAAAAGAAATTAGATGATTTGGTTCTTGATTTATATGTACCATTATCCCTTCTGGACCTCATCTCAATTTATTTTTCAAATGGAAAAACCTAGACGGAAAAATTTCCACATTGATTTCCATGCTAGTTTGTCACATCTGTGTATATTTGAAGGCTGTAGGAGTTACTTTCATTGCTTCTAACAAAAATCATTTAAACTGTGTAGGCAGAGGCTCAACAATGTAGACATGAAAGACAGGGAATCTTGTGATTTATCTCTGATCTCAAACACTGGAAGAATTTAAATAAGAGAAGCACTCTCAGAAGACTTGTGTACATACATTAACACAGACACAAACCCACGAACACAGCACAACTCAACAACGGAAGGGCATGCAGTGCTTACTGGTGGCATAATCACCCACTGATGTGTGAGCAAAAGCCAAACCAACCACACCACAGGCACAAGAGAGTCCCTAGCATGACCATCACAGCCATGCTTGAAAGGCAGCAGCTATGTAGAATCTCAGCCTATTACACAAAGGATGTTGACATCAAAATACCATTTGTATTTGTAACCATTGTGTTCTTTTGGGAGAATCTATTTAAACTCTAGAGATACCAGTTCAGGACAAATGCAGTTGACACTTTCTCAAACAAAACACTTTTCTGATGAAGAGGACATTTCTTTCTTTATAATGATCAAAATGTACCCATGAATTATAAACTTGATGTTTATAAGTAGTTGCTTACAAAGTAACACCAAAACCATAAAGAGGGGAAAGCTTCAGGGAATAAATTAGATCTAGCTAGTACTTGTTACTTTCAAAACCTAGTCTATTCAGTATATTGCTTTTTCTTACAAGACAAAGAATTTGAATATACTTAATCATTTCCATCAGTTTTTTTTTTCCTTAGCATTTTGGTAATTCACAAGAATGACCCACCCTGCATACTACCGTTTTATCAACTGATTCAATTCTCCAAGTTAATGCAATTCTAAATCAAGACTATCTTTATATATTTCTTATTTTGCTAGGCAGAACAAGTTGAAAAATAATGTTTAAATAATGCAGTAAATTTTTCTAATAACAATATGTGGGGAAATAAAACCGGAATGTTAAAAAGCCCTCAGGAATAAAGGAATTATTTCACAATCACGGAATAAATTGAGTGTAACAAACAAAATGGTCAGTGTATTTTTGGATGACTGTCCATGCCCTGGTCAAGGTCACACTCAAAATTTCTTGATTGTCTTTTCTTCAAGGGTGCATGTGTGCATCTGGGTGTTTGATTCATATTTGTGTATAGAAGAATGAACACAGTATCAACTATAACATGTCAATGATGAATAGCAGATAGGAATAAAAAAAAGAGAGAACAACTGATTAATCTGGGAGCAAGTTCAATGTCAACATATTTGTATCCCGTCATGATAACAACCTAAACACAAAATATTTATACACGAGTATATCATTGATTAGATAAATGGAGTAGACCAAATGAATAAAATGAGAATATTGATGAGAAGCATCACCATAAACTCAGAGACTTCCCTTGGACTTCAGTAAAACCAGTATCCTCAGGATGGTGAGAAAGCAAACTAAAAATAAAATTGCATTGTATCTGAGATTTACTACATATCAGTCTTGCAAGAATCACTAGGGAACATTGATGCTGTTGTATTACTTCTGCCTAGGAGTATTCACGTGCTCAATAATGAACTGTATAACATCCTTTCTACAGTGCAACATACTGGCAATTAGGGAAATCATAAAGTCTCATCACTCTGCAAGCATAATATATAGAAGTCTACAGGGTTATTAAGAATGAAGAAATACCCTAGAGATTGATAGCTATGCAGATCATCATATATTCAGAAAAACTTAGTTTTAGAATAACTTTGATATCCCAAAGTTTCCTGATTAACATAAAGAAAAATTGAAGAATTTTATTTGTATCACTTACAGATTACATTACATGAGTACTAGGCTATATGTGTTTTTAAATGACATTTAATGGCAGTGTGAACCTCATCAAGCTACTTAATTTCTCTGAAATTATTTCCTCTGTTGAAATTCAGATATTAATGTCTCTCTCCTTGAGTTTGTACAAAAATGAAGTGGAATTAAGCATATGAAAGAACTGGTTAAATCCTGACAGAATAGGGTCTCTTCAGGTGAGCTCCTTCCATCCTCAGTTCCTCATCCTAGGGCTGGCAGTCATGCAGTGGTGGACTGGTCACATTGACCAATGAATGGAAAGCATCTCAATAACCCCATAGCCAAGCACGCATGACTGCTCAGCCATCTATGACATCTCACAGGACATTGTCTTGGTTAGTTTTCTCTCACTGCTGAGACAAAATACCCAACACCCAAAATGAAGGAAGGAAAGGTTAATTTCGCTGTTTGTGAAGGTTTCTGTCTGTGATCAGTTGGATCCAAGGCAGGGTTGCATGGTATCAGGACAACACTGCAAGGCAGCAGACAACAGCAAAAGCAGCAAGAGCAAAAGGGGAGAACCAGCCTCCTTTCCTTCCTTAGGTCATAAGCAGGCTACCCCTCAAGGCGGTGTAGCACTCAAATCATCTCCCTATCCTGGGTCTTACACTAGTGCAGGACATTTACAAAGTGAGGGCCTTGGTCCCTGCTGAGTCACTTAGTTAAGCTTCAAAACTTCTCAATTGTCAAGTTGACATAATGTATCAACCACTACAGATACAGAGGGATTGAAAATATAAGCAAGAGGGAAACAAGCATAAGAGAGAAGGGAGGAACAGGTGATAAGGAAAACTAGCCTCCCCGAGGGTCTCTTTGAAAGCACAAGACCTGTTAAAGCCCGGGCACTAACTCTAAGCCTAAGGAACATGCAGGTCCTTTCTCTCCTACGAAAGGAGAGAAAATCATCAACAGAAGTCCCCATCTGCCCTCACCCAGGGAACTGTGCCCTCACAGTGTGACTATCACTATCACTCTACCACAGCGTGGCAGTCATTTCTGTTCTTTCAGCCTCACTCAGGACTCAGGATCAAGATCAGAATCACAGCTCTGACCAGGCAGGTAGCATGCACATTACAGGGAGCACATCAGTGAATGACAAACATGATTTTTAGATACAACCTGGTAATTATCTCCTTAACATTTCTTTCCAAATCATTTGTGCTGATCTCCAGATAGTTTTAAAATGGCATTCATAAATGATGTTTCCTGAACTAGCAGGGTTTTACCTACCAGTGCTGTGCCTAACATCCTAAATTCTCATGTTCAGGCCTGGCTCGCATATTCCACAAGTTTGGAAAAAATACTAAGTTTGGTCTTCTATTAATCTTTTATGCTCACAGTTAAGAACAAATTTGGTAACTTCCTCTTTTCACCTCAGTTTAGTAAATGGCACCAACACTGACCCAGACAATCAGATTAAATCTTGATGACTACAGTGTTTCTTTACCTACAAATCTCACAAGTACTTCACTGCGTTCAGAATACAGTCTAGTTCTGCAGCAAAGTAAAAAATGCCTTCCAGTTGCTGTTTTTCACAAATTTTAGTTTTTACCGCCCCTGTCCTTCCTGGTATATTCCTGTCACTAAGGTGATTTTGGTGTCATGTGTGGGTCATCTTCCTCCATTCCTTCTGCCGGTGTGCTCTTCTCATCTTTTATGATCTGCAAACCAGCCTGTAAGGCAGAGCCCCCCTGCACTGCAATCGATAGCATCACCAGCTCTGTGAAGGCCACATCACCCTAACTCCGATGTCAGATAGGCCCATCTAACTTCCTCAGTAAGCCTTTGGCATTCTGAAGCCACTGGGTAGGTGCACTTGGTGTATTATCATTGTGTTGACAATGTCAATAGCAAAGAACACCCACATAAATAATGAATCTCAAAATTTCCCTTGAACGAGTAGCGTTCCCTAAATGTTTAGAAAATCCTAGGACGCAAAAGGGAAATCCTTCTGGGAAATTTTAGCATCTGGCTCCCCTCAGCCCTGAAAAGTCCCCCAGTCATCACTGAACAGAGGAGCTCTTTTATCTCAGCTCTTCCACCTACCTTCAAGAGGCTAGAGGACCTTTCTCTCTATCTGCGTGCACCAGGCAAGCCGTAGGCTTAGAGACTTACCCTTGCATGTCTGTCCTCTGGATCCTCAGCCATTCCTGGACTGAAAATCCATAGCGCTATTTTTGCTAAAGGACACTCACTTTCAGGTAACCCTGAATGCTTTTTTTTCTCCACTATTAGACAGCTGGCTGGCTGGCTGTCTTTCTTGGTGTTTAGACTGTGAGCTTCATAAGTTCAAGCATCATGTGTGTCTTCTTCCCCGGTTGATCTTGGACACTGCCCAGTCTCTGAGAAGCAGTGCTGCCCCATAAATATTAATGATAAAAAAATCTTTGAATCCACTGATTAAGTTCTAGACTATATTACAGCATAATTTTGTTCTAAAACTTATCCAAAAGTTAACACATTAAAGAAAATCCCCGAGAGTTGTGCTATCCTAAGTTTCGCAATAATTTAACACAGTTGCCCTAAGGGTATCTTTCCTGTTCACCAGCATTGAGTGTTTTAGCTCTGTGGTCTCCATTTAGTTGAAAAGCTGTACCTGTCTGGAAGGAATGGTTGTCTTGGTAAGGAATTAGATTAATTTTAAGTGAGTGGGTGAGCTTCCACTTCTAGCCTCTGCCAGTGGGGGAATTTTTGGTTTTGTTTCGGGTTTTTGTCTCTAGAGGTTTACTTGTTAAACCGAGTTACTTGTAAGAACACTGCAAATATAGAATGTGTTAAACTCGTGTTTAGTTTCTTTTAGTGTCTATAAGAATCAGAACAAATCTCAATAACTGATAAATTTTTTTAAATTTAAAACTAAAGGCAAGGTGTTCGCTTACCTGAGCAGAAGTCATCAGAATATCGATCATAAACAGATTTGCAGTCTCTTTCATCACACTCACAGGTGTCCCCGTGAATGTCTCCCCAGTCTCCTGTTGGATCAACATCATGGCAAGAACATTCACCACACACGCATGTCCCTAGAGGGAACAAAGAACTTTATACAGATCTAGTTAAGAAAATCTGTGAAAAGAATTTTCTCACCTGTTGCTTTAGTTTTCTCTGTTGCTTCTTTTGTGTTTGGAAAACATGTATATTCAGATAAAAAAAAGTTCTAAAAAAGAAAAATACCATATGAAGTTTGTGGTAGAAATTCCTTAATAGATAAACAAAAGTTATGACCTATGTCCAAAATGATGTGAGACGGTGATGTGTGTCATTACGCTATGCTAATTCCTTTCAAAACAACTAACATGATAGATAACTTTGGTCCTTAGAGAATATGCAATCTAGTTAACAACAACAACAACAACAACAACAAAGGCTAATGAGAGAGAAGCTAGCAAGTTCCAGGAGCATCAGTGCCAACATTTGTAAAACCACAAGGAAATGATGGCTAAGTGTGGTGAAGAAGAGATTTGTGTGAGTTAGGGTAAGTAGAAGTAGAAGATCTGGAAGTTCCAAGGGAGGAAAATGTCCTAGGACACAAGGGGTGGGTGTGGATCCCACAGTGCCCATGAAGTAAGGTCAAGGAGGAAGTTTGAGGGGTTAGATGAGTCCAGGTTACGGAGGGAGGGCACTGGAAAACGAACTAAAATGTGTCACCTCAGTCATCAGGATATTTGCTTAGAGAAATACTTCATTTTAACCCATGTTTGTTTTGTTAAAGCTTTTTTAAAAATTAATTTTATTGTACACTCTTGAAATACATAAAGATCTCACCATATTTACTTTGTGAGGATTATCAATAATTGTTTTTAGGGCAACCATCTAATTATGTGGAGAAAAATTAATTTGAAAATTTACTCTTTTCAAAATACCAATTGGGTTATAGACTTAAATATATAAATTAAAACCATAATTTTACTCAGAATTCCCCCAAAGCAAAATTACTTAAAGGAAATATAGAAGTAGACTTTATCACATAAAAGTCTAAAATTTTGATTGAGACCAAACACCATTTTAAAAAAAGCTAAAAGAATTTTTAAAAGCTGAAGCAAGTAGTTTTTATGAACTTAGAA
Organism: Dolichotis patagonum; assembly: GCA_004027295.1. Lineage (NCBI taxonomy): Eukaryota > Metazoa > Chordata > Mammalia > Rodentia > Caviidae > Dolichotis > Dolichotis patagonum. The sequence goes on along the minus strand of PVJX010000170.1, from coordinate 303,679 downwards.
TGAAAAGCTAATTCACAAACACATAAATAATTCTTAGGAGTAAAAATATAAATGTTAAATATACGTGAAATAAAACAGATGAAAGAACAATAGAAAACTTCATAAAGAAATAATGATCAGTATGAGAACTGTTTACCTACTCAACCTACTATTAATAACACGGCTTACAGAGAAAAGGATCTTTAGGAAAAACAGGGCGTTGGAGTGATTTCCCATGTTAGATTGTCACCACTAAGGGTGACTGCAGGACCCAGGGCTGGTGAGTGTGTGGTGTAGTGGGTGCTTTCCGGTTCTGAAGTGCGGTACAAAATGCCACACTCCTATGGGTGGTGATGCACAATATGTACTTGTTAGATACATGTTATTATTCGGAATAATAGCCCCCTTCAACAACTGCAAAGAAAAGTACATAAAAGTACCCACACGGGAATATAAAATATGATTGCATTTATTTTAGTGAAAAACTACCAGTGTTCCAATTATCAATCAACAGGGAATTAGTGCAGTAATGATTTGTGTATAACGTGGGTCACAAAACAATCATTAAATGTAATAATTGGCTCTTTTGTGCTGATATATGTAACCAAAATATATATTAAATAGAAAAAAATAAAAAATCAGTGTATAATGCAATGTTTGTGTTCAGTAAGAAGATGGTATAAGTGGCCATATTTCTCTAGAGGAGATAGAAAGTCACAGGAATTAATTTAATAAAAAACTTGACAGAACATGTTCTAAAATATGAAAGGGAGTTTTACGTAAATGTTACTGGTCACCCTCTTTTACTTCTTCCTACTCTGTTATTATGATGGTTCTTAAAAATGGAGGTGCATTGTTTTCATGACAATATAAATGATGGGGTGGGGACAGGGATGAGCAAATCCAAAGAAGTAACATTTAGTCATGTTCAAAGGACGGTCCACTATGAGTGGTCTCCAAGCCAGGCATGCAACCAAGAGCTTCAACCATCACCACATAGCTGCACCTACAATACCACTGTCTCGGTCCCTGGGGATGGGCTAGAGAGGAAGACCAGGTAGACCCTTGCAGTGAACAGTGTCTCTCTTTTACCAAGCAAAGCAGTGAAAAGGAAATCGCATCAGGTTAGACACAGGTGACGTTTTCCTAGAAGGACTCATCCCAGAGCAGGCTGCATCGCTGCCTTCATGGTCCCCACAGCTCACAGCCTGTGTGACTCACTGAGGCAAGTTGCTCCCACTCTTCGTCTGCCAGATCTGCAAACACCAATGCCCCAAGCTGGAGCATGGATAGAAGGTCTGGTGTGATTCTCTGAGAGGGGCTCTGACGCTCAGAGCCTACCAGCCTGCTTCAGAGCCTGTCTCCAGTCCACACCCCACCCCACCCCACCTCTTCTCCTCCATGTTGGTTATTTTTCCAGTTGTGCAGTTTCAGGCTTCAAACACCAACAAAATGTTGGGTTTGCACACTATTGAACAAACAGGACATCAGCAGAAAATATGTCCTTATACACTTAACACACAGAGTGAGTGATTATGTATAGTAAAATGTAATCGACATTGAAGTGAAAACTTTTCATTGTTTTGGTTCCAAGTTCAGGACTTTTGTCTTCCTTTTTCTCTGCAGAGAAATGAGAGATGCCCTATCTTTCCACTTCAGCTTTCAAAGGTTGTTCAAGCCCTCTCTCTGTGTGTGATCTATCAGGGTCAATCAGTAACTAAGAGAAATGAAAACATAGTTTTCCACTAACTAGATGTTATAATTCTATAAGGCATTATGGCTCCTGGTGTATGTCGTCAGGTGATTCTCTGTTGTCTATCTCTACAGCAGAAAAAGGGAAAAATAACAAATAATTTCCATAATTTTTAAGATTTGCTTAACCTGTTTGATTTTATATCAACTGCTAGCTAACTTTTAATTATATTTTATTATTATGAATTACTTTCAAAGGTCCTATTTCAGGCCAGTCTAAATTTCTTTCAATTTCATACATGGTTTCTCCTATAGCTAGTATATTCAGTCCCATATGATGATGATATGATGATTATTATAGAAGCTAAATTCATCTACATCAATTCTGTGTTTCAGCCAACCCTTCCATTTGCTCATAATTAAGACAAGAAGGCTTTCTGAATGCTCTCCGGATAATTAGATGTTCATCCTGTCAATGGTTCTGTGAGTGGAGACACTTAGCAGGAGTATCTACAAGGATTGCCTTTTAGCTGTACCATGCCACTTCTGGGTGGCTGCCAAAGAAATGACAGTCCCCATGTTAACTATTTGTTCAGTGAAGCTTAAAGTACAATAACAAACTTTCTTATCTTTTAGTTTTCTACTCAGTCAAGAAGAGGAAAGAGAAGATTGTTGTTATAATAGACATCAACTTACATCCAAGTAAATGATTATAAATGATGACTCCTTCCCACCCTTAAGGAAATGCAGGGAAGTGTTAATAGCCAGGCTTTCTGTTTGCTTTCCAATTATGTAGTAACATGTATGAACGACGCACCTCTGTTACTGCAGATTTCGCCATCTGGAGACGTGCATTTTCGCTTGCTTTCCCAGGGGGTGATGTCGCACTGGAATTCACATTTATCTCCATGCCAACCAGCCTCGCAGTAACAGTTTCCACAGTAACACTTCCCATGGCCTTTACCCAAAAGAATTTTACACAGTGAGGAAAAAAGCAACTTTTCAAAGCAGCGTTAACTTTCTACCTCTTCGTAATCTTTTTTGCCTTTTAATATAAGAGATGTTGCAAATCTCTTACAAAATAATCAAATTACACAATTCTTCCTCTAAACATCAAAGTGGAGCTTATACCTGGACTCTGTATTTGCAAAATTATATTTGCCTAATTACACAGATTAAACAAACCAAATTGTCCGTTAGCTTGGTCCACACAAAGAATTGATTAAAATGGAAAGTGTTTTAAATAAATAACATGAATGACTGAGAAAATCTATTACTTTGCATCCTCAGTTACATGCATCAGATTCCAATGCATGTAAGCATTCACCGCGAGGGTATTTCTTCAATTAGGCAGTAAAATGTTTATTTGAAGTTAACTTCTGAGGAAGCAATGGTGGCTATTTAGTTAGATAAACATTATTAATGACTGAAAGTTTTTTAAACAAGAGGAAGTAGATCAAGTTTTCATTCAACTATGCCCTACAACCTGTCTGTGGAAAAGAGATTTTCTACTAAACCTGTACTTCGTCTTGATTTGGACCAATAAAATACTGTAGATGCTGGTCTCAAAATAAAATCCTTAGCAATGTGTAAAGAGAATAAAAATGACCATTAAGGGTACCTATCACTTTATCCAGATGTCACACGTTAAGCACCTATCTTTTTATACTCCATTACCTACCCATTTGTGCATCCCACCAAGCCATTGGAATGAATTTTCACATCACTTCGTTCATGTCAAGCAAGTCTAGCTGGCCTTCTACAAATTCCCAAAGGATGTCACTTACTCCCAAATTCACCTCTTGTGCCTTCTCTTCCATGTACTTATGCTACCCAACCATGAATGGATATCCTAACTTGTGTTTTCAGTCTATTCTCTCTGTTTTAGGAGTTTGTTTTTTATCCACCTCTGTGGTTAAAGTATTTATTCTCCTAACTATCTTCTGTTTTTATAGACATAATTCCAGAAGGGTCATGGAAAATCAATTATGAGGCTATTTTTCAATCTCTAATAACCTACTTTTCATTCTAACATTACACTATATCTATCCAATGGCAAGAGTATTAGTTGGGTCTAACAGTGAAACTCAGATAAGAAGTGGGAAAGATTACAGAATATTCTACTATGTTCTGCCATTCATGTCCAGAAGATGTGACTTTCATCAAGGAAACATAAATGCAAGAAAAAGAAAAATATTAAAAGATAGAGCACTTTAGAGAGAAACAAGAAAAGAAAGACTCGAGCACACATGCTCTTTCCTGTCTAAATGAGCTATAATTGAAGTATCATAGAAAACCTCTCCTTAACTTCAGAGACAATGACAATTCCCTCAAAACATTTTAATTTGTTCACGTAAGCAAAAGCAAGAACTATCAAATTATTTAATTAGAAATGAAAGATATCATTTCTATATTTTTTTTATTAACTTAAAAATTCTCTACATGTGCAGAATCAAGAAGTCCTATTCTAGTGCTACATAATGAGACTCGAGAACTGGAGAATTACACTGCAAAAATCATAACTATGCATTAATTGTTTTTCATAGGAGTCAAATTTTGTAAGATTCAACCAAATTTTTTTAGGCTTAAATAAACATGTATTTCCTCTGTAATTTCTGGAAATTTATATATAAGGTACTATACAAAGGTAAGGATCATTAATTTACATATTCTATAATGAAGATTTCTGTTTACTTATAATACTTAATATTTAATTAAGGTTTTCTTAAGCAGTCATTGACATAAGGGTGAATAGGAAAACAAATATCATGCACAGCTATATGTATATGCAGATACAAGAAAGTTAAACAGATACCCATAAACCTAATGAGAAAACGTTAGGTCACGATAAAAAAAAATCTGCACCAAGGCAGATATAACAGTAAAGATTCTAGAAATTCAAAACATGAAAAGAATAGTAAAAGCTACCTATAAAGGAAAGCACATTAGAATCAAGGGAGACTTAGCCAAGGGTGCAGTTCAACAGCACAGGGCCTGCTTGCCAAGGGCAAGGCCCTCAGTTTGATTTGCAATACAAAAGAAGGAAGAAAAAAGAATCACAGCAGACTTCTCCATATAAACCCTCAAATCATGGGGAGCTTGGAGTGAAGTATTTCAAGCCCTAGAAGAAAACAAACTCCAACCCAGATTTTTTTTAAATTTTATTTTATTTAAAGAGAATAAAACAAAAGAGGGCAGAACAAAGCAGATCAGAACAGAACAACATAAGCAACACAACCCAGATTGATGTACCCCACAATACTCTTTCAAAGCCTATAACGAAATAAAATATTTCCATGACAAAATCACCTGAGGAAAATTATGACACCAAACCAGTACTCCAAAATGTTCTGAAGAACATTCCAGAAAGAAATAACAAAAACTACAAGTACACCCAAACAGAATAAATCCACTAGGCAAGGCAAGCAATTAATCAGAGTGAGAAAAAAGGGAAGCAACAACAGGAAAATAACACAACAAGGATAAGTCAATACATACCAGTTATAACCACCAATGTTAATGACCTCAAACAGTCTGTCAAAGATACAGACTGACAAAACAGATTAAGAAATAAGGCCCAACAATATGCTGTATACAAGAAACACATTTAAGAATACTACAATACTCTAAAAAAAACTGAATCAAGAAAATATAAAGATTCTAAATAAACCATTAATAGTCAAAGAAGTTGAAGATGAAAGTAAAAACCTACCAACAAAGGAAATCTCAGGCCCTGATGGATTCACTGCTGAATTGTATAAGAAATTTAGAGAACACCTAATGCTGCTACTCCTCAAACTCTTCAATGAAACTGCAAACAATACTCCCAAGGTGATCTGAAATGAACAGATACTTCTCAACTGAAGAAGTAGAAACATAAATTAAAATACGAAAAATGTTCAACATTACTTGTCATTCAAAAAAATACCAATTAAAACAGCAGTGAGATTCCATTACACTCCAGAAAGAATGGCTATTATCAAGATAACAACTAATAATGAAAGTTGAAGGGGCTTTGGGGAAAAGCCCCTCTACTGTTGGTGTGAGTGTAGACCGGTACAATCATTGTAGAAATCAGTGTAGAGATTCCTTAAAAAACTAAAACTAGAAGTTCCATTTCACTCAGTTCCATTTCACCCCTTCTTCGTGTCTTCATGAAAGAATTTAAAGCTTCATACATAAGCACACCTATGTTTATAGCAGCACAGTCTGTACTAGCTAAATCTTGGAAACAACCCAAATGCCCATCAACCTATGAATGAATAAAGAAGAAATGGTATTTTTATGCAATGGAGTATTACTCTTCCACAAAGATGGGTAAGACTGAGACCTTTCTAGGTAAATAGATGCACCTTGAGACCATAGTCTTAAGTGAAATAAATTGAACACATGTGTAAATATTGCGTGGTTTCTGTGGTGTGAGAGACTGAAAGGACCAAATGAGGACCAAAATGTGTAACAGATATTGAGAAAGGAGAAGAAAATGTTCAAGAGAGAAGGAGAATGAGGGAGGCGTAGGAGAGAAAGAAGAGACAAGAACAAGAATAAAAGGAAAAAATGGAAATGAAGATTTGCAAATAAAGAGGGGGTGAGGGGCTAAAGAGAGTGGAGGAGAAAGAGGAAAAAAGAAGCAAGATATAAGATGTGCAGGTACAAATTTCCTACGATGAATGTTATCATTATGTATATCTAAAATGTACCAGCAAAATAAAAATAAGTGTTGGGGACTAATTAAAGCCTCTTACATTAAAAAATGTATTATAAGACATATTGGAATAACTGAGATAATATATAAGCTTCAGAACAATACATTTTCCAGGCCATAAACATAACTTTATTTTATATAATGCGATATAACAAAAAAATATCTCATTGCTTTCTCAGTAATAGACTATAGAACTATTTCTCAACAGATTGGTTTCCTGTAAATATCAGTTGGAAAGATCTACAATGCAAGACATGGTCATCTCAGAGGATGTTATTGCATAATAGTGGTTGTGGTCAGAGACTTTGCAACATACAGTGGAAAATAATAAATAAAACAAGTGACAGTCAAGCATTTCCCTTTATGTTGTTTTAAGTTAAATTTTTATATTTATGCATTCAAGTAGACATTGCTTTGGTGCTATGTATTAGAACCCAATGGCCCTAAACCATATTCCTTTCTTATTCTTGACTTGTAATAACTATAGATAAAGCACCAAGACGTAGATTCATCCATTACTTTATTTTGGACTAAACTCTAAGGGGAATGTCCTGAGCAGCATTTAGCTTGGGTCACAGGCTTAGAAAAATGAAATGAAGACTGGTGTGTATGTTTAGTTTAACCCAGCTGGATTGCATAGTCAGGAGACTAGAGAGAAAGGACAGTGCAAGTCTAAAACAAGAATAACTAGATGATGCTACAGCAGGAATGGAAGCAACAACAACATAAACAAAGGGGATGTTGTCATGCTAGTGACATTTTCTCAGGGCCTTCTGGTTACTTCTGACCCTGTCTGTCCCTGATTCTCCCAAGAAAAACACCCTTCTCACATGTAGGACAAGATTTCATGGGATTTCATTTCATATGCAGCATGGCACATGAGTGAAATGTAAGTTTAAAAATAACAGAGAAAACTTTATTAACTGAAGTGATTCTCACTGCTGTCTACCTTCACTTTGTTGTGCCAGACAAGGTTGCCGATGGAAACCCAGGAAAGGCCTGCAGGTAGGTAAGGAGAAGAGAAAGAAACTGCAGATGTCAAGGAAGAGGTCGTCTCATGGAGTTCTAAACTCCATGGCATCAGTGCAAAGTGAATGATGAGGTGTCAAGAACACAGTCTCTCGCACCAGACAGATTGGTGTCTAAATTCTGTCATAATTGATGAAATGAGTCTGAGTAAACTGTCTAATTTTTCCAAGTCTCAGTTTCCACATCTGTCTGTGGGGATAAAATTAACTTTTACCCTAGAGGGATGTTGTGAGCTATATGGATGCAAAGCACTTCCTGAAGTTTGTGATACTCGAGAAAACAATGTAAGCATGATACAATACAAAAACTAGTTAAGTAATAATGGAATATGGACTGAAACCTCCAAACTGTAAGAAACAAACTTTCCCTTCCTTCATACTGAGCATCAGGTATTTTGTCTTAGCAATGAGAGAAAAGTAACCAAGATCTCTAATAAGCATAAATTCAAAATGAATTTGAATGCAAGAGCAGAAACTCGTGTAAAGATAAAAGTATAATGAAATAGTTGACAAATGGGTACTTTTATGAGTTTCCATGGTTAACATACATACCTCCACATATTTCTTCTGTTTCATCATCTATACATTCTCTATCATCACACTCACAAAATTTCCCATAAACGAGGCCATTTCCATCTGAATCATCACACTTACACCTACCACAGTGACATGTACCTGAGGCACGAAAACAAAGAAAAGTCTTTGTTAGATGCATATCAATTTAATATTTCAATTATATATATGGATAGGAAGAGGTAGCAGATAAACTGCTCTTTTTGAGATTATGAGGGCAGAACAGTTATCTTACAACACACAGCTATTGCTATGGACCTCTAAGAGTTTAATGAATGTAAATTTGATCTCCTCAAGTGCAGAGATGCTTTACACATATCCCTTCAACCGAATCATGAGTATTATTTTGATTACACCTGAGTGTGAAGTGAAAGAAAGCAGAAAATCCCAAGCTTTATGATAGAAGTAATCTTGCTTATCTTTCTCACCAGTATTTGTTCAAAGCTTTGCACAATGTTTGAACATATGATTTCTATAATAAATATTTTTGGAAATAATTTATTATCAAATGCATAAATGAAAAAGTTCATGTGTCCCTGATAATTTCATATTCTCAGTGTTAACTGTTACCTGTCTTCTTTTTGATAACAGAACCGTAATGAGTTCCCTTATGAAGATTCCTGGGGCTTTAAAGAATCTCAGTGTGGCTCAGTGTGATACAGAGGTAATGGAGTCATCTTGTCTATCATAACCCATATACTCATCCAAGTGTGAGTTTTTGATTACAACCCCCATGAGTGACTTCACTGATAGGAATATTACTCTACACTAAAGCAATATTGAGAGATAGGATGTCTACCTGAGGAACTTCTTTTATATTTTATTTTTGAAAATTTTTAAATACACATTTTTAAAATTTTTATTTGATATACAGAAGTCATCATATTAAACATAGGAGTTTGTCTATAGTCAGATGCCACCTTAGACTCTGGAAATCTAACAGATCAAAGACTCTTACATGAGCAGAAATCAATATGATAAAACGAATGGAGAAGTGCAAAGCATCACAGAAGCACACAGAAAGGGAGTTTACGGAGACCTGGAGGTCAAAGCTAGATTCCCAAAGGAAGCAGCTAAGAACTGAGAATGAAGTCCCAGAAAAATATTATTAAGGAAAGTCAGATGGTGAAGAGATTCAGTTCCAGCAAGAGACAACAGCAAAGGCTCAATGGTAAAGGAGAATAAGAGCAGAAACAATCAAACATATTCTAATTATATGAAATAATGTGAAAATTGTCATTACATAAAGATGCAACTAAAAGGGAAATTTATAGGAGTCTTCTGGACCACCTTAAAGACTTACAGCTTTAATCTGAGAATGGGAAACCCCAATAGAGTTCTCAGCAAGGGATGCTATTATCAAGTGCGCATTTATACCACGCTGCACCAGTTGGCATGTGCAGATTATGCAGAAGTGGATATAAGAAAATGAGTTAAGGGGCTGTTACATTTGTCTGCAAGAAAAATAAAGTGGAGGTTGAAAAGATGATAATAAGTTTAGAGAGAATTTAACACAATGAAGAATATTTTTGGGAGGAAGAACACAACATTTGTGGCCAACTGGAGTGAGAGATAAGGATAAAGTAGAACCATTGACAATTTTTGACTGGAGCATGGGACATTAGCTGTCCTATACTGTATGTGGTAAACTGGAAAGAGTATGGTTCAAATTAAGGTAGACAAGTAGTCGAATCCAAGTTTTCATATTTATTGACTATCTATTTTAGAGATTGCTTTGATCTACAAATGTCAGATTTCATAATGGCAAATAGTCTCTAATTCACAGAATGAGACCAAAGTGATAAATATAACACGGACTCATCTTCCTTAAAACATTACTGGGTCTAGCCCACAGCTGGCTTTCAAAAATTGTTGATTTCTTCCTCTTTTCCCATTAAGACACTGAGTATATTGGTCATATTGTAAATATCTTCTCCAGACTCAGCTTGTATTTAAGGACCTTGACAATAACCTTTCTTTTATACCTTCTGTAAAATTCTGTTTCCCAGATCACTTAAATTTTGCTATTACCGGTAAGAGTTTTTTCTATTCGAACACCTATAAATGGTGACTGTTATAGAATTTGAATTTGTTATTTCTTATCTTGGGAATAATCATGTGACTGACTTATATTAAATTTCATTTCATGCAGGTTTATTTTTGAAGATGATTTTATTTATGAAAAATTATTTGAAATCTGGTGCTATCACCACACTATCTCATTTATTTTTTCTCTGTATCACTTCTTTTTTTTTTTAAAGGCTAGGTTGGACTTTTATTTTTTTAATTAATTAATTTATTTTTATTTTTTGGTACCGGGGATTGAACTCACAACCTAGAGCTTGCCAGGCACGCACTTATGTGGCTGAGCTAAATCCCTGGCCCCCACCCTTTTTTATATATCCACATTTATTCATTCTGTCTCACAACCATTCACATATTTAGTTATTAAACTTTTTGTGACCTATTGTGTCACTGGAATAAGATTATGGTAAGATAAATAAAATTAAGTAAGTCATAGACCAGAGAGAAAAATATAATTAGTAATATGTATATGTATATGTATATGTATATGTATATGTATACAACCAATATGTGTATGTGTGTGTGTGCGTGCATGTGTGTGTGTGTGTGTGTTTAGCTACTTTTCTTGTTGCTGAGACAAGATACCTGACACCCAAAATTAAAGAAGGGAAGATTCATTTGGCTCACAGTTTGTAGAGGTTTCAGTTCTTAGTCCACTGGATTGAGTTGACATGTGGTATATGTATAAAATTCCAAAAAGTGGAGATGAATAACAGATTTTTGATATTACAGGTATTGAAAATGCCCAGGGGCCAGGGGTGCAGCTCAATGACACAAGGGCCTGCCTGGGAATCATGGGATCGTGAGTTCAATCCTTGGTACCAAGGAAAAAAACACTGATTGAAAATGCCTAGAATAAGCAATAATGATGGAAAACAGAAGAGCAATGAAATCCTTGACTTTGGAGAAAAGGGTGGGATGTCTGTGGTTAGCAGAGATCAAGAACATTGGTTAAGGATTCTAGATTATCTGTTGGAATCCTGGGATCTTGCCATGGTTCCAAGGAGAGTGACTCTGTCAGGACAGCATAGCCAGAAGTCCCCCAACAATAAAGGATGTCAAAGTACAGCTTCTGTCTCAAAAATCTACAGTTCCTGGCTGACGACTGTTCCCCACAGGCAGACTGACTCTCATCCACACATGCAAACCACTCCTGGCTGGTTGGGAAGTTTACAGCAGACTTCCTGTCTCACCCATCCAGCAAAATTCACAACTGAGCCTCCAAAATATGGCAGATGGAAGCCCAGGCAGAAGTGCCAGACTTCTGTGATCATGCTGTGTCATCTTGCTTCTCCTTCTTGGTTGCCAGTTAGCTCACTCTCCAGGATTGGTCTCCTGCTTTTCCCTGGGTTATTTTAGCTCTGGTTTTGCTTGCTGTCTAACATAGCTGGCTCTATCGAGGATGACTTATCAGAATTGTACACCAGCCTACATCTGACGTTAAACCACCGCATCTTTACCTCACTCTGCACACTGTCACCTATCTGGATCCCCTGCAGAGTTAGCTGCTGGAACTCTTTGATATTCGGTTCCATCTAATTCTGTCCTTGGGTCTTACATCCCACTCCATTTACCACCTCTTATCTTTCTGATCCAAGATATTTCCAGAGGACCAAAATATGATCTAGAAAGGATTAGAGAACCTATAGGCCAATAAAATTTGGAGGGTCCTGAACTAGGTAGGTGGAAGTGGATATAACACTGGATACAAATTTAATAACTGGCCCAGCAATCTCACACTTCACAATTTACCCTTAAAATATATTTCCCCACAACATGAAAGTACAGATGGACCACACTGTTCCGTGCATTACTACTGCAGTTTCAAAATACTGGAAGCTTTCAATGCTCAAGCACAGAATACTGGCTAAATAAATACGTCACATGAATATAGTTCATTTCTGTGCTTTTGAAAAAAAAACATTTGGAGGATTTTTTCTGAATTGACATGGAGTAAATTCAAGGAGATAATGCAGGCAGACCTCAAAAGTGCACAGTGTGTTACATTTTACATAGAAGCTAGAGAACAATAATAATATATACATCTATCTATTTGTATTTATAAATAGAAACCTTTGCACAGGTAAAGCAGAAAGCAACAGAGTTGATTAATTACAAAGCTGAGAATAAGTAGGATAGAAGAAAGTCATGATTCTCTGAACTATACTTGCATGTATAGTTTTGACTTTTAGAGGCACATTTGTACTCTCTACAGTATGAAACACCTTGATGAATCACAGGAAGGAAGAAAAAATCAAATGTGAAAACAATATGAAATAAGTAAGCTCAGTTGTATTTTAAGCAAATATCATAAACACATTAAAAAGAAGATCAAATGAATCCAAGTACTTTATTAACATAGCATTTGACTACAATCCCTAATCTCAGGAATGATTAGGGTGGACAGAGTCTGGTCTTTTTTGATGGATTTATTGCTTATTGTTGTGTGTATAGAGCAATTCTAAAAGCAATTTTAGAAGTAGTATAATACTGAGAAAATGAATAAACATACTGATATTGTGAGGAGACATTTTATTTACAAAAAAGAAAGACTGGGACAATTTTCTTCAAAATTTTCAAGGCTACAAAGCCAAAATCATGGAAATAGTACAGATTAAAGGAAGGTAAAAAGAGATGATTAATAATAAAAGCACTGAACCTAGATTAGATCTTCCAAAGAAGGGAAAACATTTTAAAGGATGTTGTGTCTACTGCCAAAACTGAAGTGGATGGTAGATTACTTCAAAGTATTGAGTCAATAATTAAAAAAAGACAGAGGTTCAGATATCTTTAAAATACATTTTATGGGCCAGAGATATACAGTGACACAGCGCCTGCCTGGCAAGCATGAGGTCATGAGTTCGATTCCCAATACCTAAATAAATAAATAAATAAATACATTTTATATTCCACCAAATATGTCCACCATATCTATTAAAGGGATTCTGCATATTTTTTCATTTAAAATATGTAAATATGAGCTTGATGTGTTGGAGCACATCTATAATCACAACACTCTAGAAGACTGAGAAGGAGGATCACAAAGATCACAAGTTGGAAACTTGCTTGGACAAAATTATTACTTAGCAACAGCTTGTCTCAAAAACAAAGACAATTATATATATATATATATATATATATATATATATATATATATATATATATATACCAACAATGCAAGCTTCTGAGGGAAGAAGATATTTACATAAACAGTCAAAGGCTCAAAATCAAGTTCCCTCTGCGGAATTTCAAAACTTGATATCGTCCATGCAACTGAAGCAGGTAACATGTGAGCACTGACATTTTATTCTTTTCCCTTTGGGATTCTTGTGTTCAATTATGCTAAGAGAAACCAGGTTTAAGGCTCCACATCCTCACATGTTAAGAATGCTTCCTTCCAGCTAAATGTCTTTGAAATCTAAACCAAAAGTCTTTTTTTCATGGTTTTGTTAATTAATCTTAACAACTTCCCTGTAATTTTCTAAGAAATATCTTTAAATATAAACATATTATAAAGAGAAAATATTTCGGTCAAAATAAATATGGTGACAAAATATTTTGGTCACTGTCACTATATGTTTCCTCAATGAGTTTCACATCATTGTGCATGAAACTTCTATCAAATTAAAAATGATTTGGTCCTATTTGATGCTAAGGTGTATATTCAAAGCAACCTTGATTTGTGACAGAGAATAATTCAGTTCCATCGGTCCTTTTAAAAAGATTCAATCCAGCATTCAAAATCAGGGCTCTCGATTTACATAAAACCTTGTGGGGTATTGTTCCTAGCCAACACTCTGCTCCAAGGACACGCTGGAAACAGCTGGAGCGTATCAGACTTGCCAGTCTCAGCCAGATGACAGCTTTTCTCCTTTTGATGGATCTGAATTTCAGTTTTAAAAAATATACTTAAAAGCAGTCTCACCTGAGTTTTGACCTGTCTTCTTGCCAATGTAGTTCTATTTAAAACAAACAAACAAACAAATTGTGATTCCTTCACATGAGAATTTCCCTAAGATAAAATACTTACCTGCGTTGGAGCAGATGACATCTTGAGAATTCTTGCACATTTGGTTGCTTTTCTTCTTGGTGAGGTTACAGCTGGTTGGGTACTGGCAAGCATCCCCAGACCATCCAGGGTCACATTTGCACTTGCCACAGTCACAAGTCCCATGGCCTGAGGATTTAACAACATCCAGTGACTCAGTCTGTTTTCCCAAGGGAAATACTATGGGAGCAAAAACCATGAAAGTGGCACTCATTCAAAAGTGACCTAAAAATTCAGAAACAAAGAAGGTGTGATGGAAAATACATTGGAAGTTTAAATTTTAAATTTTTATTATAATAAAGGAAACACTGCCATTAATCTTCCCCAAAATACTCCCCCTTCCTTTGAACAAACTTGTCCCACTGTTCTTGACGCTTTCTGAAGCAGCTCTGGAAGACCTCTTTCATTAACATCTTTCGTCGTGCTATTGTGACTGCCTCAGTGTTCTGAATTGATCCAAAATGTTACTTTTCGTGGTCATTCTGACTTTGGAGAAAAAAAAATAGAAGTTGCATAGTGCCAGATTTGGTGAATAAGGTCAATGAAGACACAGCAATAAAGATGCAGTAAAAATGTAATGTTTACATTTGACAGAGGTCACCATAAATATTTTGAATAAATTCAGGACAAATCCAGGAGACAGCCATAAAAATATACTTCAGAGGAAAAAAAACCTTCCAGAACTGCTTTAAAAAGTAAAAAGAATGATGTTTTTGAAGCAGGTGGAGGGGTACTTTGAGGGGAGTTAATGGCTATGTGTCTTTTACTATAATAACTTTTTAAAATTTAAACATTTACTCTATCGCATCCCCTATGTCTTACAGTGACTGAGAAGGATTACACATTGCACCATGTGCAGTGCAATGAAATATGAGAATTTAATTTCAATAATCACCTGAAAAATATCAGGGACCCATTAAGTTCATTTATAGAGAAATCAGGATATTATATCAGAATTCCAATAAAACACAGTCAAAAATTCAGTACTAAAAATAAAAATCTACCCTGCTCCACAGAATTACAGTCCAGTACAACTTTTCTCTAGATAGCTGTATTTTATGACACTTAACACTCCAAATCCTGAATGAGGAATCTTATGCAAAACTCCACTCACCACTGGCTTTATATTTATTCAAATTAAACATGCAATAACATCTTATGATACATTAAATTTCACATTGGATAAGATGAACATAATAAGTAAGTGTATGTTTTATCACTTCATGAGAAAATTAAGTTCAAAAATAAAAAAAGACAAGAATTGTATGCATCCATCACCACAGAATTTTCTCAGTTCTTCATCCTTTGAATCATCTTGTTTTTATGGTCATTCTTTGTGTGGTCATTAACATTATTAAGTGCTGCTCCATGAAGCTGATTGAGTTTTTCTGACTGCATACTTTCATGATCTAAGTGTAAAACACATGCAATACTTGGATGTTGTCCTCAAGAACTTATATTTCAAATTCAAGGCTGACACACAAAGTTGGCCTGTCAGAAGTGCTGTCATCTGGTGTCAAGTTGAGTGATATAGTCTATGACCTAGAGGAATAAGAGAAGAGACTTTCTAGACTCCCTGGTCTTTAGCTGCCCTTAAAAGTTAAGTTTGAATGGCTTATAAGGAGAGTATTCTTACATACACAAAGTAATACTTCTATGTCTTACTATCTCAAATTCATAGAGCACATGGAGCAAAATCATTGATCTGGAGCCAATAGCCATTAGATGGGTGGCCAAAATTCCCAGCAGATGGCTGATAAAAATTGATGGTTCAGAGGCTGACCATTTGGATATGTTCAGCAAAGCCTGAATCTATGACTCTAAAACCCCTTTTTTCTGTGGCCCAGTCTTTGTAAATGTTTCTATTTGTTACATTTGTCAACCAATTATTCTATTTTACAAAGCCTGACAGGTACTGTAATTGAAATTCATTTTATGAACTGCACATTACTCTATGAAACTGATTGTTATTGTTTTGCATTCCTGTTTGGTCTTACACAATATTCTCAGTCTTGGTCAACTTGGTGTTGCTTATAAGAATAAGTAACTTTACCTTACAATTGTCTATAGTATATTTATAAAAGTACTAAACCAAACTCTTGAAGTGGCTAAACCTCTTTCACTACACTAAGTATCTTAGAAATTGTACTGATTCTAACAACATTAATGAGTGATCAGATGACATTGGCATTTTTGTCAGCTGTTTATGATTCACCCCAATATAATGCTTTATATAAACAGTAAAGAAAACAGAAATGATATCAAAGATCCATAATGATTTACTGACTCAATACTAAAGGATAATTCAGTGGTTCTTTTATATGATAACCTTTTGTGCAGAGATGCACAAAAGTGGACAAACAAAAACAAGGGGAAAATAAGGGAAATGCAGATAGGACAGAGGGAAACCCATCTACCCCAAACTGACCCAAGGAAGCAACAGTGGTAGCAATAGTCTAGAGTTCATATTCCTCACAATGAGACCACAGAGGCCCAGTTTCATGAAACATCTTCCACAAAAGATCCTGTAGTAACATAATCCTGCTTCATGGACTATACTGGCACACCAAAGACCCTCAGAAGCCCTGGGATTAAAAAGTGATTTAACTTCATTCACCCCAGAACATACAGCACAGCTTATCTTGAGTAGTGCCCCCTTTCCTCATGATCTTGAGTTAGCACCTTAGGCACATGCTTTAGCCAACAAGGAGTTAGGTAGTATTTTCAGCACTTCCTTTACCACTTGCTCAGAACCAAAGATGTCAGCTAGTGGAGGCCAGGCTCCTCTGCCTTTACAGCCAGTCAAAATCTTATCCCAATAAAACGTTACAGTTTGATTCATTTTCCTCTCATTTAGCAAAGCTAATAGAATAGAAATCAATTTTTGATTGTCAAGAATTATCAAATCATAGACCACATACCCTTATTTGGAGATTATTTTTTAAAATGAAAGCAGACTTAATGCTATTTTTAATATTATCCCCAGTTTAGTGAGAGCTCTGGCTGACTATGGGGAAATGTGCTACATTATTGCCACAAGACACTCCCCCAGTACATCATGCATTGTACACTGGGACCATTATTCCAAAAAAGACCTCATTTTTCAAAATATGCATGTGCTCCTCGTGTATTAGTTTCCAGGAACAGATATAACAAAGTGCAAGAAATTTAGTGGCTTAGAGCAACAGAAGTGTAAGCTGGGTGTGCTGACACATGTCTGTAATCCCAGAACTCTGGAAGACGGAGGCTGGAAAATTGCAAATTTGAGCCCAACTTGGGCAACTCAGTGGCTTAATGAGACTCTCTCAAAATTTAAAATATTTAAAATCTATTTTCTCTCAGTTCTGAAGACTAGAAGCCTGACTTCATGGTGTCCCCAGGTTTCTTCTGGGGGTTCTGAGGGGGAAGCTGTCCCACTCCCCTTCAAGTTGCTGGTGGTGACCAGCAGTCCATAGAATTCCTGGCTCATGGCAGGAAAAATCCAGTCTCTGTTTCTGTCCATGCATGGTGCTCTCCTTGTCAGTAGACACAAGGTCCACCCCACTCCAGCATGACCTCATCATAATGTAAATTACATCCTAGGGACCCTGCTCCCAGACAAGGTCATGTTCACAGGTCCAGGTGTTAGGACTCCACATGTCCTGTGGAGGATGTGTTTCAACCCACAGCAGCAGCAAACACATATCTCTGCCTCCTCTTTCCTAACCAGTTATATAAATAGTGGGCTGATGCTTCTTCCTTAAACATTAAGTCACTGGCTCAGCCAGGCAACAGGTTCACCTCCTCGTTGCCTCTGCCCTGCATGGACCCCAGGCTATGACAGTCTCTACCATTTCTACTCCTCTCACATTGGATGCTGATTCACCAATGCTACAATCTGGAGACTGGGCACAGCACAGATCGAGGAATAGGCCAGTCTAGAAGAGAGTTTGGGACCTTTGGAGTGAAAGTTCCGAGTCTCAGGCCCCTGAATGAGTAGAGAGTGAGGGACCTGCAAGAGTGAGTATAGGCATTTCTAGAAGTGGGGTTCAGATGACCACATTCCCTCTCAGCTTCCAAGGCCTGCCCCTGCCAGCAGCACACAGTAATGGATGCCTGGTACAACAGAGCAGGATCCCTAAACCAAGCAGTCCAGTTAAGGGTGGCCTTGGCTGCTCAGGGCTCCACCAAGTCCTAGCAAAATAAATTCAAATTTGTGGCTTGCTAGACCATTCCAGTTGTTTGTTCTCCAATTTCCACCACTCTGAAATGTGGCCTGAAAATGAACCATCCAACAAGCTTGCGAATAAATCTATTGACCTTCAAATAAGTTCTCAAGGAGTCTAGGGAAAACAACACACAAAACAAAAATGTCAGTGCAAAGCAAAACAATTCCCTGCCAAAACAAAGGGAAAAAGTCTAAGTCTGAAGCTTCCAGGGGGTCTGGGTTGCAGACAGTCCCTAGAAAGAGAAGAGGAGCCATGCAGAGTGACAAATCAGTATTCTAATTTCCTTTCAGGTAGGAATGCACAGGCCTTGCCCATTTCTCCCAGATCACTTCCCTTCTTGCTCCTGTACTGCTGAAGCAAAGGCATCCCAGCAGAATAAACTGGGCTTTGTGATTCTTACATAATCAATGCCAAGGCCACTCTGCCATCCCTTCAAGATCCCTTCCACCAGTAACGGAACCCATCTACTCTTGTGGCAGTGGTGATGATGAACACCTTGCAGTGCATCAGGGAATGATGGAAGGAATAGTGATGCTGTTTTAATTTCAAATTAGAACAAACTACTTCCAAATGGAAAGATATTGCCAGTATTGAAGAATTTTGAAATGTCAGCCATTGATATATACTAATAAAAAGTAATCATTCTTATGTCTGCTAAATATTAGAACAAATAAACATGAAAGGGAGAGCTTTTAACTTTCTTCTCAAATCACTGTAGTTCTGAAATTTCAGTTATGCACTGGTAGTTTCAGTCCTTGTAAATATTAAAAAGGTGAAAAATAGGTAGCTACATGGATATAGATGAAAAGTAGGAGGGCACAGATACAATTACAGGCCTAGATCCAAATGTAGATTTTTTTAAAATCTTTTTTGCAATGCTGAGAATGGAATCCAGGGCTTTATACATGTTAGGCAAGCACTCTGGCATTGAGCTGTGTCTCCAACCCTTGATATATCTATAAACAGTAATTAGAGACATCAGTGCAAGTATAGGGATATGAATATACACAGAGAGGCGCATAGGTATATCCCATGGAGACCTTTCTCATGCTGATCAATTCTTCGTGACACAACCCTCGTAAATACACATGTTGACATGACAAGGTGGAGGCAGGGCAAGTGGAAGACCTGATTTGCCAGCATTAAGAGGGATACTGTCAGTAAATATTTTCAACTAAAAACAAAAGTGACTACAAGTCAGTACTTTTTGTTATCATCGGCAAATTTTAAAGTGTCAATAATGAAGCACTCATTCCAGAAAAAATCCTTTGGGTCTAATTTTAAAGTCATCGTGGCAGTCACTATTGAATTTTAATAAAGAATGCATTCATAAGCTTCAAATTAGCACCTTAATATGTATTATTTATGACTTAAACGTTGTATTTTAGTGAAAGTTAATTATGAAAACTCTGGTTTGACAGTAGGTTTGCAACACACACAGATTTGACTGCTCACTTTTTTCTTTCTTAACATTTAATTCCGGGATAATTTTAGACTCACAGAAAACTCCCATAGTAGTCTCAGCACACGTTCATCCAGCCTTCCCTACTGCCAGCTTCTTACATAACCACAGCACGATGACTAAAACTTTAAAAGTGAACATTGCTCAATATTATTAACTAGACTACAGATTTTTCTCATTTTCCCTCAGGTTTTCCCTACTATCTCACTTCTGCTCGAGAATTTCTCCAGGATCCCACCCTCTGTTTAGTTGTCACTGTTTCTTCAGTTTCCTGCAGCCTGTGATCATTTCTGAATTTCTCCTTGTCCTCAGCACACTGAGAGTTCTGAAGGGAAGTCATCAGTTATTTCAAGTGCACTTTAACATGCGTTTTTCTAATACTTTACCGTTAGAAAATTGAAACCACGCATCAGAGTTAAGGGCTTCCGAGATGAACATGCCCATCATACCAGGCAGTGCATGATGGGACACATCACATCCCTTAGCTTTGACCACATCATACCTTAACAGCTACAGCTTAAGATCCATATCTGCCACATTTCTCTGCTGTCAAATTCACCCACTGTATTTAATTTATCTTGGTAAGAAATGCATTAGATACATCCTGTTTCTATTTAATATCTATGCCATTAATTTTAGCATCTATCAGTTGATCTTATCTAAAGTACTTACTATTTATGCATTATAATGGCTATTTCCTATCTCCTTTGTTCCTTCAACATGTATTATTTAAAATTTCTTCTAAGGAAGAAGATATACATCCCCTTCATTTACTTATTTATGAGATATTTAAATCTTTTGATATCAGTACATAATCAGGAAATTATTCATTTTTAACACTGTGTTCTAATACCATTATTTATAGGATTACTCACATTTTGCCATCTTTGACTACTGAAAATTCCTTCAGGTTGATTCCTTTATTTTTCTAATTTGGAATGAGATTGATGAGAAAGAGAGAGATTTATAAACAATTTGTTTTTGAGCATTTCTTATTTTTATATTCCAGCAGATTCAGTGTATCTGTATTTCCCCAGCATAAGCTATGAAATTAATTAACTTTCTAAAAAGCCTTGGACCTTTAAACTGATAATACTAGGTATTTTATATTAAAATCTGGACATTAAACACCAAAATCCAGACACTATTGCTTCTGGGGTGCCATTACCCTTTGGCTTTCTGTGTCCATCATGATAAGTTCAATCAAGAAAAGCCTAACCCATTAGTAAAGCACAGTTGCAGGTGTCTCTGTTGCTGACTGATGTGTAGGCCAGCAAATTGAGGGGGAATAATCTATCCCAGTTGTAGGTGGTCCCAAAAAATAGGCTTTCATCCTGGCTGGGATAAAAAGGGAAAGAAGAAGGAATTGTGCCAGTTTTTGAAGATCTCCAGTCTTGGTGAGCAGGTGTGCCCTGTGCTGCCATCTCCTTTGGCTGTTGGTTCCAGGTTTTTGGATTCTTCAGCCTTCTAGTGTCCACTTGCACTATGACTCTTCAGTGGGCTTCCTGGCCTTCAGTCTGCATTCTTGATCCCTCTTGTTCTGTGACTTCCAGATTCTTGGACTGAGAAGTCCCGGATCCACTCTGCTGCTCACCATTACCCAGCATGCAGCTGGCCACTGTGGACTCTGCTCTCTCTGGTCCTATAAGCCTACCCCATAATCCCCTTCAGTAATTATACAGGTACTGTATTTTCAATGGATTCTGTTCCTCTAGAGAACTCTCATACACACTCTCAGTGGACTGAGCTACGAAATGTGTATATATAGTATACATTTTCATCAGAGAATGCTCCCCTCTCAGCCAGTATACTTCAGTTGTCCAGGAGACAGTTCCTGCTGCAATTACGGTTGCTTCTGTCTCTTCGAAATAGCTGGTCACTGTGATGTATAGCTGGTCACTGTGATGCACATGGTATGAACCTATCTCCAGTTGACAAGTCATTCTGCCTCTGTACTGCCTGCTTGCTCGTCCCATATGAGCCCTAGACCACCAGAGATCAGGGCCTGATATTTTGAGAAACAATTGATTCCGTGTCGGTGTCCGTTCAATGTTAAATAAATATTCCTCCAAATCCTGAGTGTTCTTATGGTGTATCTGTTACCAGAGCACATTTACCCATGGATACCTGTATATCTAACTTGTGTCAGCTTTTTACCGTATGTATTACATAAACACAGTTAAGTCCACATAAAGAACTACAAAAACAAGTGATTAGTACTGATTTATCTCCCATTTAGCACCACATAGTTTGTCTTAGTTTCTCTTATTTTTTATTTTTTTTCTCCAATAGGGAGAAAGTAGGCTCTCATTATTTGTAAGATACTTATTTATTCATAATACTACACAACAGAAAATAGTTTTACAGATGCTTAGAAACAGATTTATCAACTATAACACAGTATGTGTGGTGTTTTACTTCCTTACTTTATCTCCTGGGTATCATCATGTAGAATGGGATTTCTTGTAAGACAGCTAACTCTTTATTATGCTGTGTAGTCTGTCTGGGACTTCATGCATATCCTGGTAGACACGTTTTGTTTGGTTTTGTTTGGTTTTGTTTGGTTTGGTTTGGTTTTGTTTTACAAACAGCAGATTTAGTCTTTGTGATACAGAGCTCAAGGAATTTTGACAAATGAATAATGATTATATGTTCATCATCATCGCAAAATTTTCCCCCTCCTTCTACTAGACAGTCTGCTCCCTACTCTTTCCTATTCCCAGTTCCCTGGCAACTACTCTTCCATTTTTCTGCACTTATACCTGTTTCATAATATTGTGTGAATTGAATTATACAGCATGTAGCATTTTGGATTTGGCTTCTTCTGCTTGGCAAAACGCATTTAAGGTTCTTCTTGTGAAGGTGTGAACCAATGTTTCATTTTTCTTTTTCATAATTGCTGATTACTAATCCACTACATGAAAATGGTAGAATTTGTGTTCATTTACCAATTAAAGGATTTATAGGCTTGTTTTTTTTTTCATAATTGTCAAGAAAGCTGCCATAAACATTAGAGTTGTTTTTATGGACCTGCATTTTCATTTCTTTTAAAGTGGTATTGCTAGATGGCACAGGAAGTACACATATAACTATATTTTTATAACTTCCAAATTGCTTTCCAAAGTGACTGCAGAGCACATTTTTATTAAGAATATATGAGATACAGTTTTTCATATCTCCACCACCACTTGCTATCAGGACCTTCTTTTCTTCCTACCTTACACACTCTTCCCTTTCTCTTTTTATATTTTAGTCATTCTTAGAGGTTTAGAGTAGACTATCACTTAGATGTAATTTGCACTCCCTCAATGACTATGATATTGAGTATCCTTTAATATGTTTATTTTCAATCCATTTATCTTTCTTTGTCATTTTTCAATTGGTTACCCTTCCCCTTTGGTGTGGACACTGGAGGTTTTTTATATATCATATATGAAAGTTTACTCTCTTAAATGTGACTTGCAAACATTCTCTCCTAATTTGATTCTTGTCTTTCATCTTCTTTAATGGTATGTGTTGGAGAGTTAAAACGTTTTTATTTTAATTTAATCCAATTTATTAACTTTTCTCTTTAGTAATTTTCTTTTAATATACTTTTAAAAATTGCCTAATTTTAGTTTATTCTTTTTCCACTAAAAGTCTTAGATACATTAATTTACATTAAGTATAAGATTTATGCTTAATGTAAATATTAAGCAGAGATATTATGTGAACTCCAAATTTGTCCTTTTAAACATTTTAGTCTGACATCATAATTCCTTTGATTATTCATATGAACTTTAAATCAGTGTGTTGATAGATACAAAAAAGCTTGCCAGATATTTTGATTGAGACTGCATGAAATCCACGGACAAAATTAAGAACGTCATCTAGGTAATATTTAATTTGTAATTATGTTGAAATATTTGACTTTTGAATACTATACCATGCTTGTGTTTTGAGATATACCCTATTTGGTTGTTAAGTATTATTTCTAAATACATTTTCTTATATATTGGATTGCATCCACTAATATTTTGCTGAAGATTTTTCTGTCTGTCGTCTTAAGTCTTCTTATTATGTAATTTTGTTTATTGTATGTATTTGTCTAATTTCAGTTTAAAGAAAATGTTGGCCCAAAAAATATTTTGGGATACATTCTCTAATTTTCCATTTGTTGAAAGAAGTTGTATACAATCAGTATTATACTATCCTGAAAAGTTTGGTAGGATTTCCTACTGAAAAAAGATCTGTGCATATAATTCAAGCTTCTAACCATGATTCAATTTATTTGATTAGTGTGTTATCTCTGCATACTTCTTTTTTATTGTATTTGGTAGATTGTGTCTTTTAAGAGATTGAGCCAATTAATGAAATTAATTTAAACTGTTGAATTTGTCAGCATGCAGTTGTTCATAATATAAGCTTGTTATCCTTTTAACAGGTACACTATTGATTATTACTCATGTTAAATCATGCTGGTGTTGGTAGTTTTATTTTTCTGTACTTTTCTTACTTGATCTGGCTAGAAATCTATCAATCAAATTGCTAATTTCAAACTACCAGCAATTGGTTTCATTGTTTTTCTTGTTTTGTTCTTTTCAATCTCACTAATTTGATTCCAATATTCATTATTACGTTCCTTCTACCTACTTTGTCTTTAATTATATCCTCTTCTTTGATTTCTAAAGTTGAGTTAAAAATTAATTTTAGACCATTTTTCTGTTTAATTGAAAGTGTGTGTTTGTGTGTGTGTGTGTGTGTGTGTGTGTTTCACTGCATATTAAGCCCAGTAGTATGTCCTTTTGTTTAATTTTGTTGTTTTGTTTTGGGAAATAGGTTCTAAATTGCTAAATTACCCAGTTAGGATTTGAACTTTCAATCCTTCTCCTCTAGTTTTCCAGCATGATTCCCTAAGCAACACTTTTCTACAAATTTTGATATGCTGTATTTTTATTTTCATTTAGTTCAAAATATTTTTACTATGCCTTGCAATTTCTTCTTTTATCTGTGTGTTATATAGTAGTACATTGTGCAAATTCAAAATATTGTGTTGTCTGTAAGACACATTTTTATTGTTTAATTCCACTAGGTTCTAATAAAACCATTTCTTTTCTTTTAAATTTCTAAAAGCATATTTTATGATCCACAATCATATATATTGTTTAATTTCCTTGAACACATTATAAAACAATATAATTTCCACTGTTTTATAAAGACATTCTATAAATATCAATTAGGTCAACTTAGTAATAACTTTGTTCAGATTTTCTGTATCATTAATTTTCATTCTAGTTCTTTGTCAATTACTGGTAAGGAAGTACTGAAGTCTACAGCTGCAACTGTGCATTTCTCTCTTATTCCTTTCAATACTATGCTTTTCTTCTTCATTTTGAGTGTTGCATTAAGTGCATATTTGGATTGCTTACCTCAATTCAGAATTGCAAGTGTTTCATTTTGTAATGTTCCTCTTTATTCTTAATGTTATTTTTGCCTTAAAGTCCTTTTTCATTATCAAAGTACCTAATTCATCATTTACTCAATTAATAATTTTGTAGAGTTATATTTTCTCTTTTTTTTTTTTTGCCTTTAACTTACTTATACCTGAAGTGGCTTCTCAGAGATAGTATATAGTTGGGTTTCACTTTGTTATCTAACCTACCAACTTGTTTTTTAATTGGAATAGAGAGATCACATCGAGTATGATTTTAATTGTTGGGTAATATCTACCATCTTTTTAATAGTATAGTTATCAGCTTTCTCTCTTATTTCTCCCCTTTTTGTCTCCCTTCCTTTTACCAGTTAAGAATTATTTAGGATCTATTTTATTTCTCTACTTACTATTTACACATTTTCATTTTTACTGATTACCCTGGGGTTTGTTTTTTCTTAATGAGAATGTGACTTAAAATGACACCACGTTCTTAGAAACTTGAAATGGTAAATTCCCAATTCCTTTCTCTCTCATTATTTAGCCATTTTTCATTTTTATAAGTACACATCATATTTACTGTAAGCATAAAATACATGTGATTAGTTTTCTACTAGGCAGTCAGCTATCTTTTAGAGCAACTAGAAATTAATAAAATATGAATATTTTATATCTTAATTTATAACTTTTTCACTGTTCTTAATTTCTTTGTACTGGAAATCAAACTCAGGACCTTGTGCTTGCCAAGCAGGTGCTGTGCTACTGAGCTGTATCACTAGCCCTTGTTCTCCATTTCTGTCTGCAGATCCTAATTAACTAATTAATTTATCAGAGACAGGGTCTTGCTGTGCAGTTTAGGCTGAACTTGAACTCACTATGGAGCTCAGGCTAGTCTCAAATTCACAGCAATCCTCCTATCTCAGCTTCCCCCAAGTACTGGAATTACAGGCGTGTGTCACCACACCCAGCCTTGCAGATCCAAATTTATACTTACTATCAATTTTCCTCTGTCTAAAGAACTTCCCTTGCATTTTTTGGGTGGGTCCACTAAGGATATAAGAATATCCTTATAAAAATTATTTTTGATTTCATAATATAAGCTTTTTTTGGATATAATTATCAAAAAATTTAATTTTTTCTTTTTTTATTTTAAAGATTATAAAACAATAGAGGGCAGAACAAAGCAGATCAGAACAGAACAACATAAGCAACACAACACTTTACAATAAGACAACCGGACATTAACAGTAGCTATGATAATATCTCCTTCTCTGTTATAGTTGAGCATAGTTTCAAATACAATAATATCAAACATAACAAAATAGCATAAAACCATTCAAAAGAATGAAAGAATTGCAGGGCATTCTGAACCGAATAACAGAGAATGATCAATGGCTACTAAAATATCTCATTTTCAATAAAAAATTTGTTTATACTATCACATATATTAAAATCCCAATAAGACACAACATGATAGAACCGATGGTAATAGAAGAATAGAAGCATGGTAGGACTTCAAAACAAGATGATATTAAATCATCAATGGCTGCCATAATGCTTTGTTTTCTTCAAAATAGCTGCTCATACCATCACACATAATAAAGTCAAACAAAACAATAAAACCATTCCAACTGATAAGTGAAAACATTGAAAGACTTCAAAGCAATGAAATTGGGAATCATGATTACCATAAAATCTTATATACTCTTACCAACTCTCAAAAAAATTTAACTTTTTCAACCCTTTAAAGATGTCATTCTCTTCTCTTCTTAATTGCATGGCTTCTGAGAAGAAGTCTCCTATAATTACCACCTTTATTCCACTGCATTTAATGTGTTTTTTTCCTGCACTGCTTTTAAAATTTTCTGTTTGTATTTGTGTTCAGCTTTTTTCATATGCTGTATGTCCCTAGGGTCCATGTTTGTTCTTAGTTATTTATCAATGTTGGGTTTTTCTTTTTCTTGTCCCTTCTTCTGGGTGCCCTGGGTGCTCACAAGAGCCTGGGGAGCAATGATATTTACTGATATTTACCTGACATCCCGATTCTGATTGACTAGGAAACAGGTACCAGGAGTGGGGCAGCTTCATTTTCACCCTGGAGAACTCGCTCCTCTCCTCCCTGAGGTCCATTCTGTGGATCACTTTTACAAAGTATTCCCTAAGCAGTGCTGTGAGAATTCAATGGAATTTTTGGAGAAAAAGAAATCTGAGGATACAGACGTCCTCAAATTCCACACACTCAGAGGTCTCCCACTCATTCACTTAGGCATCCTTGGGCTCCACCAACTTTCCATCACCTTCCTTCCCAAGGCTGGGTTGATCCCATCAAGGGCAGCTATTGTCGTGTTTACTCCCTTCTTCCTGCTTCCCATCTCCTGCCAAGTTTTGATCCAGGTGCTTTTCCTGCACAATTCAAATTTCAGATGAAATCAGAACTACATAAGAATTTGCAGTTTGTCCTACTTTCTTCAATGCAAGGGGCAGAATGGCACTTTCTAGATCCAAACTCCTGTAAGTAGAGACTAGCATCTTGCACAAGTTCATCAAGGGTACAGAGCCAGAGCCCACGTCCTTGAACCCCACATTCTCTGAATTTAAAGAGCATGTGAGAAACACACAGTGATAGGTCAAGATTATGAATATATAAAAGGATAACCTGAGCTACTTCACTTCTTAGGGCACTCTTAATAACTGCTCAGGATGCTTGATATTTGTTTCTTTTAAATTTCAAAACAGCATATGGAGCAGTGTATAATTTTTGAGGTAAGTGTAAAATTTTTCCATGCATATTTAAGTGAATTTTGGTAATAGGTTTAAAAATTAAAATGCACTCTATTTAAACTATTACTTATTTTAAAATAAAAATAAATTGCTAAATGTCTTTCTAGGATTTCTACTGAGAATAATTTATCATCACAAAAAGAATGGCTCTTAAAAGGTTGTTATTTCTGGGTGTCAAATAAGTGAAGTGTGCCTCTATTAAACTCTTACGGTAAACCTGAGGTTGGTGTTTTAATCTGAATACTCAGTTGGCCCTGTACAGTAAAACCAACCTGTTTGTTTTATTCAATTTTGTGAATCACCAAGACTTCCTCTGTATCTTACTCTGCATTTGGTTCAAAAAAACTTAGTAAAAGACTTAATTTTCTCCTAGACTTTTTGAACCACTATAAATTTCTCAGCCTTCTTCAGTGACAGAAAATATAAGGATTAACTATGCTACATGAAACATTCTAAGAAAAGCCCATGAAATGATCTATTATCTGATATCACAATTATTTGACAGTTTGTGGTAGAAAATGACCATTTTCAACATGGGGCACTTGTTTCCTGGCATCTCCTTAAGCTAACAGGAGATGATCTCCTATATATAATTATGTTTTTCATTTCTCAGAACCTTTCCATGGGACCATGGAAGAATTCTATGTAAAAGAGTCCATTTCCTAAAATTCAAAGGCCTGGGAATTAGTCCTGTCTATACATTAATAAGTTCTATGATCCTGATAAGGAAAATGGAAGAGAAAAAAAGAAAACTAACAATAATTTAGTTCTAGTACTATGATAAGTAATTTATGAAGGTAAGTCCATTTCATTGCCATGATGCATCAGTAGGACGGGTTTTGCTTCTATTTTGCAAATGACAGCACTAAAGACTGGAGTTTACAAATCTTGCTCCAGGTTACATAGCTGTGGAGCTCAAAAGTTCTGCTTCCTAGGACAGCCAATAGCTCTTATTTAGTTCAAAAAGCAACTGGGAGAATCCCTTGCTCTTGGAAAGGTGGTGACAGAAGAACTACGGACTGGAGGCTTCATAGAATTTGCTCTGATTTCACTGTTTCCTTTTAGAACTCACATGCCTAGAACTGCATTACTCATAATCCTTGGTGAAGTAACTCTAATAGTAAAACTATCCAAGTAACTATTTAAAACTAAGTCATACTAAAACTGGTAGATAAAAGAGTTCAGTGATCTAGTCATCTTACACGTTGTCATGCTCATCTGCAAAATTAAGAAATTGGACTGAATAAACCCAAGAGCACATTCATCCGGAAAATCCCCTACTATACAAAGTATTTTCTTTCCCTCATAACAAAGCAAAGTAGTCTCTTTAAATGGAGGATTCTACTTAATAAAACAGGTGGTAGTACAGTGATTGTTGTCAAACCATGTTCGCTACTAAATACAATATAAACAATTAAAATTCTATTTGTTTTTAAAACACCAATTAAAATAGTATAAAGTACCCCAATGTTTATTTTTAAAGTGAATTTTTGATAAATACTGATAAAACCGAGTGCTTAATAATGGGAATTCTGGCAACCCAAGACTGAAGGATAAAACATGTATATTACAGTAAAGCAAGACACAAAATTTTGGATGAATTTAAGTAAATTTCACAAAGTTAAACACATAATAATATATCAAACTCATGCCAGAATAACATACAAATGCAAACACACAAGCATGAGATCAAGGACTTAGAAAACCTCTAGGGGATAGTATGGTCTCCACACGGAGCTTTATGAGAATTGGCAGGTAATAGTTAATATTGCAACTCTTCTGACCTCATGGGGTGAGGGAGCTCTGTGTTTCTTGAGGGATGCAGAGAATTATCCTTCCCCCGCTGTGTTTCATCCACATGTACCCCCACGAAACTGGTGCCCCCATCTCTACCTGAGAAACCTAGAAACAAGAGATTGCTGTCTGTATTTCGGGTGTCTTGAGACAGGATAGAAAGGAATTCACTGAGTAAGGGACAGAAGCAATCAGTTCTCATCCCTTCAAGCTTTGTTCTAAGATTCTATTTGTCAGAAAACTAGAGAGTCTTTCAACTTCTTTTTCATTAAAAGTAAGTCTTCACCTCCTTCAGTTTCTTCCTTGCATGTCTGTATGTATATATTTACTAATACACACACGGATTCATATGTGTCAGTATACACATGTATGAAAACAAGCAAATCTATAAACTTCATCTTTTAAAATAACAAAAGTGAAAGCTCTGGCTGATGAGATGGTAAGCAGCATTCCTCCCAAAGTTGACAAAGTTTTCAGACCTTTTTTGTGGGTCTGTCCTTCATAAGCACTAATGATTCTCTTTATGTCTTTTTATTTTTCTCTTTATCTGACATTGCTGTATTTTTTAAATTCAGTCCTACCAGTTGCCCATAGCATAAACTCTGTATATGTCCTTATTCCTCACTCCTGGTAGGGAATTATGAATCCACATGATACACCTCCATCATCTCTCAGCTGGGCTTCTGAGCACTCACTCCAGTGACAGATTGCCAGGGCTCAAATTTGCTAGCTGGCAAACAATGCAAATATTTAAACTCATATTAATTTCCAAAGAACTATTATAACAGGAGATGGAAAATCAGACAACCTCATGCAAGAGAAATGTACTGTATCACAATTTTAGAATCTAGAACTCTTCAATCAAAATTTCTCAGGCTTTAGACTCTAGAGTTCCTCCTTATCTCATTTTAGCTCCTGCTGGTCACCAATATTCCTTGGTATTCCTTGGCTTACAGGCATCATCAAATTTCTGCCTCTGTCCATACACATGTGTTCCTGCATGTGTCTCTGTCTCTTTTCCTCCTCTTATGAGGAACCGAGTCTTATTGGACTAAGGGCCCATCCTACTCTGGTGTGGCCTCATGTTAAAGAATTACATAAGCAGTGACACTGTGTTTCCACCTTGTTACCACCTCTGTTGAAAGCTGTTGGAAAGTTAGTCGCTCCAATACATTTATCTTGACATTCACAATCGTAAGCTTAAAGAAGACATGGTTTTGCAAATTAAAAGTGGTTTTTAGGTGCAAATTTTGAGTCATTTTTTTTTCTGTCATCTGAAAAAAAGCGAAGACTTCAAGTAACCGCTGGGACGTGAAATTTTCCTGAAGGAAGTCTACATTTCACAAAGCTAACAGAGAAATCTATTAAAAAATTAATCCGATAACCACTGAAGCTGGATAATAGTTTAAAGAATTATAGTTCTAGCCAATGGGCTAGTATATTTAAGTATATGTAAACTTAAAAACATGTATGTTTGGGTATGTGTTTGTATATTTATGTGTGCTGTGTATTTCTTTTGAGATTCCTAAATTTTCTTCCTATTCATAATAGACTTTGTGATCAGTTCCAATTAAAATAACAATAAAAATATAAAAATTAACCAAAAGTGCTTTTATGTTCATTTTTCAGCTTCACGGTACAGGTTCTGGTGCAAAGTCATAGTTTTCAAACTCTGCTGTCCTTTCAGGGGGTGCACAGAGCACGTCTGAGACACAAGGAGAAAATGCCAGAATGAACATTTACCCTTACATAGTACATCTTTAAGGCATTTATTTTGTATATTTTATGTGTCCAACATATTGAGATGAAATGTATCTATGCAAATTATAAATGAATATGCACCTATACCTGTAAATTCAAATTTTCCAATATGTAGTGAGTATAGGTTTATGAGGCTGTAAGAAAGATTCTATTTCTTCAGCTAGGTGTTGCAGAGACATTGACATTTGTGATTTTTATACTTTATGGTACTATTTGATTCTAAAAAGCTGAAAAAGAAAAAAAACTTATGTTAAAAGCAATGCTCCTATAAGTAATGATGCTAAAGATGATACTTAACAATGATGTTGTTTAGGAACTGCATTGACACTAAATGCTACAATCCATATCACCTTGACTTAATATTGACAAGGGGATACTGCGCGAGTGGGCACAGGGATATTAACCTTCATAACCTGAGCACCTATAAAGCACTGGAAAGAGGACACTTGATGAATATGTGAATGACGAAGACACTATTTGTGTAAGAATACGCTGGGCCAGTATGAAAGATGCACAGAACAGGTATGACTTGTGTGGGACTCCAGGCAGGGGGCCTGGCCACTGCCCCACATCAATGGGGTGAATTAGAGATCTAACCTGCAGGACTCTCCAGAAGATCTGCAAATGTTCTCTGGAGCAGCTTGGAACAGCTCCAATATCCAGTTCTAATAGAACTGAATGTTAAGGTCACAAGTATGTGACATAGGCCACCAAGTGTCTCATAGACCTGGCAAAGATGCAGAAGGGCAATCCACTTGTTTTTGTTTTTATATGGGGGATTGAACTCACAACCTCATGCTTGCCAGGCAGGCACTTGTGCCACTGCGCTAAACCCCCAGCATCCACTTGTTAAAAGAAAGACGATTCCTCAGAACTCAGGGTCAGGATGCATGGTTGGACCTGCAGTGACCAGCAGTCAGATAGGAAGGGTAAATCGGAGGCAGATAGAAGGCAGCAACTAGAGAAACTGAAGATGAACAGAAGCACAGAGGAACCAGCAAAGCCTGGGGCCTGTGAGCAGTTTACTCCCAAAGACCCTCAGTCTCCACTGCCTTGGCACTTAACCACGGGAAGAGCCCCAGATCAGCTGAGTACGCCTTGAATTGAATTAAATGCTCTCTCTGTCAGTGGAAAGGGTTAGGGTTGCACCATGCCCCACTGAAATGCACGCACATAGATTGATGCCCTACGTAACTTAGCATCTGAGAATGTGACCTTATTTGAAAATAGAGTCATTGCAGGTGCAGTCATTTAAAATGAGGCCTTGCTGGCAATATATTAGGCCCTTAATCCTGTATGAGTGGTGTGTTTATAAAAAGGAAAGACCTGGACTCAGACACAAGCACATGAGTAGAATGTCATGTGATGATGGAGGCAGAGATCACCGTGATGTTCCTACAAGCCAAGGGAAGTCAGAGATTGCCAGCAAACCACAGCAGCTCAGCAGAGAGGACCAAACCAGATCTTCTCTCAAAGGAACCATGCCTGCTGATACCTTCATCTCAGATTTCCAGTCCCAAGAACTGTGAGGAAAAGGAATGTTCCTAGTTTAAACCATAGAAATACCCTTGCTAACAAATAGAGAGATCTCAAGCCTCAGTTTAAAACCTAGATTAACAGTTTGCATTTCTGAGTTTAAGATTGGAGAAATTAATCACAATACATTGATGTATTCACCAGATTATAATCCACATGCCTGATGCCTAAGGGATGCCTCCATAAATGACAGCTGATGCTGGGGGAAATCATTAAATCTGATTGCCTTACCAGAGACACTCAGAGCCATTCAGAAGCCTACATTAGATGCAAATACCTCTTTAAAAACCTATATATTCCTCTTTGTTAGCTTGTGTCTAAATTCAGAGTGGAAAATGCAATAGAATTCCCCCAGATAAAGACACATACTGCTTAGACAGTCAAAGGCAAAAACCAAAAGACTCTTGATGATTTTACTTACATTTTCTCTAATCCCAAAACCTTGTTTTCTAAACACCAAGACTGCCTTCGTCTGGAAACACAGCCTGCTCTCTACTTAACTCTATTGCACGATTAAGTACTAATGGGCTGCATGAAGGCTCCCCATGCAAAGCTTATAAAATTACAGATAGATTTAGAATTTTATCACCTACTTAACAAATAAATAAATCTGTATAATGGCCAAATCAAAGGTCATCTTCAATTACCTTGTGATAAATAAATAGTATGATCAACCAATTCTTTGAAATGTTATTTTCTTCTCACCTAACTAGAAACAAACAGATGGAAACAATTTATCTCTTCTTTCCTTCTCACTTAGCTCAAAAATTAACAAGAATTTATATTTTGAACTACTTTATTATAAGTCTTCTAACTTCAGTAACTTTTCTAATAATTTTCACTTCCTGGAAACGCTTGCTACTAGCTCTTAGAAAGTAGGTAGCTAATAAAAGTTACTGACGCCTTGGTTGATTTGACTTTTCAAAAATGAAATCATTCTCCAGAATGCCAGGGAAAGGCATGGCTGTTTGTACAAGATCAGTCATCTGAAAATATGTATCTGCAGTTGGCATGGAGACAAAAACCAGGCTCATTATTATTCATTCTTAAGAACTTTCTAATCTGATGAGGTATTTCACAAAATTTTAAATGTGATTCATGGACAAAATCAAATATATTAAAAGTGAATTAATGCTTTGATTCCTTTAAAAAAATAAGAAAGATCAATAGACAGAAAAATTAAATTGGGAATAAGCCCATGGGGCAAGCAATATTGTTTTAAGGGCGTACCACTCCTTTTCTCCTCTGATCTCCCTGCCTCCTTTCTTCAGAAATAAAATAAGAACACAGTTTATTCAACAAGCAGAGCTCTTAGAGAAATCACGTCTAGTGGTAAATGACAGGCAAATTTCACTCAGGTGTGCATTCAAGCGATCAGAAAGGAAAGACAAGGTTGCCATGGCAGCAGCCGGCACACTCTGTTGTTTAGGAAGCACTGAAAGCCAAGGCACAGGGAGAGTGAGGAAGAGAGCGTGGCAAACGGGGAGCAGTGGCACAGGTCTGAGATCCCAGCCAGCCGGGAGGCTGAAGCGCAAGGGTCATAAGTTCGAGGCCCATCTGGGCGACTGAGGGAGCCCCTGTGTCACATGAGCTGAGGGTGGCTCAGCGGAGGAGTGCACAGAATGACACAAACACGTGTTCCACTTCAGAGCTACAGATAACTTCGATCCTCAAAATGAGATGAAAAATAGAAAACGCACTTGTGAGAAGTAAATTCTTGGTGAATGTTTTCAAGTGATTCCTCTGAAGCCTTAAGCAGTCTCTCCAAGCACCCACGCAGCTCCAGCACCCCATGCTCAGGTGCGAGGAGGAGGAAACCCCCTCGCTGTCCTCCTTTCTCCCGAGCTCGCCCCTTGCTCTCATTCGCTTTTGTCCCTTCCTCTAGCACCTGAGCCCATGTCCCAGTCTTTGCCTGCAAAGAAGTCAGACTTCTTTGCTTTCTGCTTCTTTGAGGTCCCTGATTTTTCTTTCTCTTCTATTTCAACTGATTGTCTCTTTATCACTTTCCATTTCATATCATCAAATGCACCAAATGTTTTCTGCTCTTTACAAAACACACAATCAACAGCCTGTATGTAGACACAGGTCCTCGTCACTTTAGCCTCGATTCCAATCCAATTCTCACTTTCCTATTGAAATCTCCAAACAAGACTGTTTTCCTTCCCAATCTTACCTTTACAGTCAGACCGTTACAGTCAGACCCAACCTTTACAGTCAGATTCCAATACCACTACGTTCTACTGACATTTCTCTAAGGATACTAATGTGCTTCTTACTGCTTAAGGCAGCTGATGTTAATACCTTTCCCTTATTGGCTGCTTCTCCTCTGTCTCACACCCTTCTCCCGTCCTCCTCTGCATCCTCACCCCTTCATTGTGCCTACAGACAAGGCCTCAGCAGAGCACATACCCCACTGCTAGATATGGTAAAGCAAACTAAAGGTTTAAGAAATACTGGGACATTTATTCTTTTCTTGGCAGCCAACAAGCATTTTGAACCCAGAAAGAAAGCTCATGATGATCACAGGAAATACTAAAAATTAAAAGCATTATTTGCATTGTATACCACAATGCACAAGAAGGCCCGTTTATCCTGATGCCCAATTTGACTAGCTTAGGAGACTCTTGGAGAGGTGATTGGATTGTGAGAGCCCTGCCCTCCTCCATGGGTTAACCCCTGGATCGGTTTATAGCTGATTGGTATATTAGAAGTGGTGCCAGCTGGAGGAAGGGCGTCAAGGGGACACTGCTTTGGAGACTACACTTGGTGCCTGGCTCCTTCTTTGCCAGCTCTCCTCTTCCTTGCTGCTTCCTAGCTGCCTTGAGCTGAGTAGTTTTCCTCCCCACACCCAGCCGCCATGATGCTCCCTGCTTAGAGCCAGTTAACCATGGAGAGAAACTTCTGGAACCATGAGCCATAATAAATCTCACCTCCCTTAAGTTGCAGGTGTCTGCTACCTGGTCCCAGCAATGGAGCACTAAGCAATACACCCATGTCAAGACAATGGTAACTGAGTCTCCCACCAGCACATATTTATCATTTTCTTAAATTTAGTAGGAAAATATCCACACTGTTCCAAGGTTTGGTGTCCTTTCTATCTCAAGTATATGTTAAAGAAGTGTGAAAGGGACAAAATTAGATTTTTTTACCCTACTTTCAAAATAATGAATTAGCCTGCTACAATTTCATGATTTTAACTGAAGTCAGGAGATTCTTTGGTCAGAGTCCTGGGCCTTTATTATTTAGAGCAAAGGGTGCAATTGGAATGTCAGTGTGAAATATTACAGGCTAGAAACCTGAAGACAGGGCAGCCTGACCCTTTCACAGTGGCTGACATGCAGGCCGGAACTTTGCCCCATAAGGGGACACCACATTGTAATATTAGGACACATGCAGACTTCTTTTTGCTCAGTTGAAGACACCATATCTTCCAAAGCTGTTCTCCACACTAACATCCATGAAAAGACAGTGTGAAATGGAAGGATGGATGCCTGAGTTGGAAACACAGAACCTATGGAAATACGAGGGACTCACAGAGGATGCCCATCCACACCAGTATCCTGGCCCATAAAGATCTACTCTATACCTTTTAACAGAGGCACAATGTTCCACAGAATATAACCATAATCATTTAGAAGTCCTTCATTAATGTGCATTCAACTAGTTTTCCAGCTTTTACCACAATGAACAGTGCTGTTATATTTTTCTTATGCCTACATCTTTATGCAGAAGGGTGAACAGATCAATAAGATCCATTATTGTAAGTGGAATTCATGATGGAAATGTATGAGTGTCATTATTAACGTGTGCCATTAATAACTTAATAGCTATAGACATATTTGTCTATACATACATTTTCTCAAACAATGTGTAAGGATATTTGCTTGCTACCATGACAGAAAATTATTCAATGACCTATGGCAATCTGAGTACTGAACATGATATTAGATATTTTCTCTGGCATGTGTTTATAATGGTGATTCAAAGTCTTTTCAATGGTTTATTAATTATTTTTCTTTAATAAAAATAATTACCTTAAAATTTTTGCTCATATATTTTCTGTTCATTGCATTACTGCACATGTTCATGGTTTGTTTTGTTGGTGGTGGTTGTTTGTTTACTTTTATTAGTACACATTTGCAGTACATAAGGGTTACGTTCATTCTGTGGAATGGGTACCTGTATATAACACATTTCAATTATTTGTTTTCCCCTTTCCTCCCACCCCCTTTTATTTTGCCAGCTTCAAATTCATTTACCATACAAGATTTTAGAAAGTTAATTACCGTGTGTGTGTGTGTGTGTGTGTCCAAACTAATAAGCCAAAACACATCTAACACGTTTGTACTAAGTCTAGGTATACTTTTAGATACAATTGTCTGCACTGAATTGCAATGACTTTTTTTTCTCTAAAGGAAAAATGGTAACAGAAAACCAGAAAACAGAAAAAATGGTAGAAATAGTAGAGAATTTAAAAAAAAAGTAAGAAATCACTAGTTGACAAACTACACATTGTAATCTTAAAAGTAAGTTTGTTAGTTGATCAAACAATGGTTTGTACTGCAATGATTTTTTAAATTAGATAATTCAGTCATTTATATTTTATTATATTGCCAATTATTTTAGTGTACTGTTGACATTTACTTTACAAATAACAATTTTCCATAACATTTATAATTTTATGAAGTCAAAATTATTCATTTTTTTCTTTGTAAACCCAATTTTGTAAAGTACATAAAGTTTCTTACATTCTTAAGGCAGATAGTATAATTCGCTCATGTTTTCTTCTTGAAATTTTGATTTTGGGCATAAATCTGGATAATTTTTGGTGTATGACATAAAGTAAGAGGTCACATTTATTTTTCCAAGTGGCTAGATAGGTTTTTGAGACACCAAAAAAATTCTCATCTATTCAAAATACTAATTAAACACTACATTGCTGAATATATACCTTTTTTCTTTTTTCTGTACAGTCTTACACAGCTGTCTTTTGATCCATGCATTAACACCAAACTATTTTAATTGCTCAAATATAGCAATGTTCTTAAAATAAACAGTAGCACTGGGAACTCTTTTGTATTATTTTATATGTAATTCACAAATATATAGTGATACATCATGTAAAATCTGTCAAATTCAACAAATTCTCAACTACAGTATCCAATTATTTGTAAGCATCATGTATCAGACCAGTACCATGGTTCATTTTAAATATGCAATAGAATCTGCAATAAAATAACTGTAAAGAGTTAAGGTAACATTTCTGTGTCTAGTTATTTTTGTTTTCTATATCTAAGGTGATAATTTCAGTGGTATCTAGATGCACATCCCTTGTTTTTCAATTAGCTCATTAAACTTGGTATTTGAGAGGATATGTTCTTATATATTTGGAAATATTTCATACACAGAAAACATTCATCTATTTTATTATTAATTTTTAGGCACAAATTGTTGATAAATTCTATGAAATATTTCAAGCTCTGTAGATATATCAGGATAATTTTTTTATAGATTGGCTTCTCAAAATAATTAAAGGATTTAAATATTACATCAGCATCACCTTCCTTGTGCTGACATTAAAGATATTGATGTAATATTCATAAATGCACCAGTATTTGTACTTACTAACACATTAAAGTTTTATAATCTAATGAGTGTGATACAGTGCTTTCTATCATCATATTTGTCTCAGTGGTTTTCAATATTTTATAGGCTTAAAGAATAAACTGAAAATTTTTCTTCTCTTTCTAAATTTTCAAATAATTTAAGAGAAAATTAGGCTTATCCTTAAATTTGTTTGTATACCTGTAAAATGTTTTGCTTTTGTTAAGTACTTAGGGATGATGGTACTTGAAAATTTTTTGAACCATAACTACGCTTAATAGGCCTGTCTAGAGTTCATCTCTTCTTGTCATTTGGAAAAATATTTCTAGAAAAACATCTATTTCATCTAAGCTTAAAATTTACCTACATAAGTATTTTATTCAACACTACCAAATCTTTGGTTCATGTCTGGTAGAAATATTTTCTCTGTAAATACTTTTATCACTAAACAAGAAAGGACAGGAAGGCATTAAGATTTTAGTTAAAAATATGTAAAATAATAATTTTGGAAAGAATAAAAAGAATTTATTAAACATAAATATAGAAATTAATTAGAAAATAATCACACAAATAATTGAAGGTAGTAAATCCAATACCAGCAAAATAGTGAAGGTATTAGCTATCATAATAAGTACAAAAAGGACGATAAACCTTAACAAAAGCAAAATGAGGAAATTAGCAACAAATTCTGAAAG
Organism: Dolichotis patagonum; assembly: GCA_004027295.1. Classification (NCBI taxonomy): domain Eukaryota; kingdom Metazoa; phylum Chordata; class Mammalia; order Rodentia; family Caviidae; genus Dolichotis; species Dolichotis patagonum. The sequence goes on along the minus strand of PVJX010000170.1, from coordinate 264,318 downwards.
AAAGAAAACAGATTAGTATATAAAATATGTACAAAGAGGTTATACATATACATAAAATTTCCAGTATTCAGAATTTTCATTATTTTTGTAGTCTTGATAACTGTAGCCGCAGTTTCAGTTTTACTTTCCTCTTGTTCTAAGGGATTTTTAAAATTATATTTTCCTTTAAAAATATTTATAAGAAATAGGATTTTATTGTTGAGCTTTATTTTATCCAACTTGAGTATTCTTTTTAACAAAATTATAGAAAACTACTAATGTCATATTAGAAAATTTTTCTTCATATCCCTATACTATTTTTATTTCACTTGCTAGTTCTTCAGTAATGTAATGAAATTATGAACCTATTTGAGTAAAGTGGATAAGATATGTTTTGGGGAAATTGATAGACTCATCTATATCTACAAGTATGGTAGACAGAGATTACTCACTGCATCTTTAAATTTATGGTAAGTCTGTAACTAATAAATATCATTTCATTACTAACATTGTTTCTGATTTTTGTTGTTTATGTTTTTCTGTTATGTTTGTTGCTTTTCACTTTTGTTTTGTTACTAGGTTTTGAAATTTTTTCCTTGATTAAGATTGTACAGTTTCTGAACATTCAACCTTTGATTTCCTTCATTCTTTCTTTTATTTTTGTTTGATTGTCTTCAATCTTTTTCTCTTAATTTACATTTATTCTGTCATTTTAATTTTTCCACTGGACCTGAACACATGCCATTCTTTAAGTCTTCACGTATTAGTTCTTGGAAGATGGATGGGTCTAAAGGTGCCCAAGGGAAGATATGCAGTGGACAGAAAAACTCACAGGCCTTGGAAAGCGTGGGGCAATGTCTTTGTGGAGTGGAGGAAAAATGTGGTCCTCTGAATTGAACCCAAGGCCTTTGCCCTGAACTATGTCTCCAGCCTTTTTTCAATTCTTTTATTTTGACAGCAGCTTTCATTAAGTCACTAAGTTGTCCAGGCTGGATTTGAACTTGTGATTCTCCTTCTTCACCCTCTGGGGCAGCATCTCTTTACCAACTAGTAGAGAAGTCTTCTCAATATGACAACTGTTATAATTTAATCAGCTCATGCTAGTTGAATATCACACTAACAATAAATATTTTTAAAATACTCAAGAGTTTCTATTTTCTGATATATTTTTATCTACAACTAGAACTAAATCAGTAAAAATAAATAATATATTTTGTTACCTCTATCTACAGAGCCTAGGAAAGGTGCTTGCTATATGCGTTCATTTATTAATTCCAGATAGACATATTTTTCACCATTAGTTTTTCCCAAGTCATGCTCCCAGCAATATAGTCTCTCAGTGCTTGGATATTTGGAACTATCTCTTTGTATACATACATGATTGAGAGTATATACATTTCCTTGAAGAAGTTGCTCTTTCTTTGATTGTTTTTATGAAGTTTTATGGAAATACAGGTGAAATTTTGAAAACTATACTAGCAAAAGATACATTGCCATTAAGCCCCCTCAAAATGTTCCTCTCACTTTGAACATACTTATCCAAGCATTCTTGCCACTATCTGAACTACTTCTAGAGGTCCACTTTCAAGAGTGTCTTTTTAAGATGTGATTAAAAAAATGCAGGGTGAATGCTGCTGTGGGTGGCCATCCAACATAAAGGCAAGGTTATCATAACATTATGATATATCTTCACCTGCTTTATTCACCACCTCTGACACTGTTCAACTTCTGGCTGCTCCCCAAAATCAAATGATCACGAGAAGTAAATGCTATGAATCAATTCATGACATTAAGGCGGCCACAGCTCACTAAAGACACTCATGAAGGAGGACTCGCAGAAATGCTTCAGAAGGAGGCAGGGTCTGTGGGATAAGCATGTTTAATGCAAGAAGTATCTTGAGGGGGGCTGATGGCATTGTGTATTTTATGGTATTTAATTTTTTAATTTAAAAATTCACTGCATTTTCTAATCATTTCTCCTATTTAGCCAAGTTGACTAATAAGATTCTTTCTTTACTATTCAAGTCCACGAACTTTTACCACTCATTGGTCTGTATGTCTTCCCTCAGGACATAATTTTCCCTTTTTAGAAATTAAAGTGGGCATATTTTTAATGAAGTCCAACTGAATTGTATCTATGGAAATCATTTTTCCATATTTTCTGTTTTATAGATACACCAATTATATTTATGTTTTTATATATTCATATATTACTTCATATATTATTTTCTCTATACTCACTGGCAGTTAGTTTTCATTTAATTCTAATATTCTCCAGTATGTGTTTGTTTCTGTTTGCCCTGGGAATATCTAGTCTTCTTTACTCTACACCTCTACACTCTTGTAATATTTTTATTTTTCTCCCCTATTTTCTCTGCAAGCATTACAAGCTCATTTTATTTGATTAAAGGCAACACATCTTTAAAAACTTAGAGTCTCAAGCATTCTAACTACTGCTTGTGTACAAACATCTACCACACACTTTTTCTGTAAACTTTGATAAATTAAAAAAACCTCATCTGATAAATGAAGAAAGTAGTAGTAACTGTATTATAACTGTTATAAGAATTAAGCCACATAACAATCACAAAGTACTTGGGAGTGTTTTTCATATGATAAAGGCTCAAGTATTTATTAAATCATTTTTAAAACATTTCCCCTCTATACTATATTTTTTAAAACATAATTCCTGCTTCACCACTTGGAATTTCTTGTTGGAGCTCTTGTTTCCCAAAAGCAATAAACTCATGTGTTTCTTATAACGTAGCTTTCTTTTAAATTTCATAGCGTAAAAAATTCATGATTTTTATCAACTCCATAATAAAATCATTCACGTGCTGACTTTTTGAGTTTCCTGAAGTACTGTATGTTCACACTTCTTATTCCCCAAAATCAAACATTAATAAATTATTAATTAATATCATTATATGGGAAAACATTTCCTGGAGCAATGATTTTTGAAAGAATAATATGAACATGGATCATATAAGTGAACTCTCTATGAATATTACATTGCATATATATGCAAATATTTTACTACTTCTTTGTAAAATAAGTCATTGTTTCAATATTATCTGAACACATAAATTTAACAGGTATAATTATAATATTCTCCAAAATAGTTGTAAGCAACTTTCATTTTTTACAGGTCAGCACTTCCTCTTTAATTTTTATGTTTATGCTTCCACTCTTCTTCCCCTCAGATGTCCTACGTGTGACTTTTGGAAGGTTACTGACTCAGGGGTGTGCTCCATTCATCAGTAGATTAATTCATTATACATTCATAACTCAATATGTGATTTTACATTGGAGCCAAATGATTATGGACCAAAGCCTCTAAAATCATGAGCCAAAATAAACCTTTTCTCCTTTAAGTTGTATATGTCAAGTATTTAATCTCAGTAACAAAAAACCTGACTAATATAACCCTCAACTAAAAGAAAAACCTTTCCCAGATTCCCAGATTCCCATATTCCATATGAATAAAGACACAAGCATGTCTTTATAAGGCTCCCTCCTTACTAAAGTGGTACTTTCTTTAGAACAGGAATCATCTTCTTTCTATATTTTTGCTCCCAACCAATTTTCTGTCACATGGTGATTCAAATAATCTTTGACTATTAGGAAACAAAAAATTTTTCCCATGGATAAACCACTGATATATAGGAAAAATAAAATATGAATCCATTTCTTCTCTTCACAAATCATACTTTTTCACTACAACTTTTCACTTGTGATGGCAATGCAAAATAATAGATCCAAGTGTAAGTCAAGAATCTTCTTTACATACTTTCAATTGTAATTATCCTTCAAATAACTTGCAAATCAGTCTTATTCACCCTAATACTGGCAAAATTATGGTGTACAACTTGCAAAGATATACTAATAAGTTTTAATTCACATGAGATTGTAAAGCCTGATCCAAATACACTCCTATGTAACCAAATTTAACACAGAATTAATAAATATTTATAAAAGTCCTACATAATATTTTGATTAGTTGATTAAGCCACAACTCACCAATTGAGGGTATTTATGACTGAAACTCTTGTTTTCATGCAAACAATCTTAAACAAATCTTGATTTATTTCTAAATGGAAATATAGACTCCCTTTAGAGTATATTCTAAGGAGAAAGTGATTTGGATTGACTATAGTAATTTCTCAGGGATCCACATGACAATTTGAATTCTCTTGAAAAGGAGAGAAAAATTTCTGCTGCATAGGAGAAACATGTATATTAGAAATTGAATAATTTCATTTCATTGGTATCATTGATTCAACCTTGAGTCTATGTAATTTAATGAGATTGTAATAGTTCTATAGTTTGAGTAAAATAAACTCCTAGTCACCAAAGTTTATATCAAATCAGCTCTTGTAAGAGCCATACTCTGAACACAAGTTTGCCAAACTGGTGAATGTTACCACTGAGTTCAAAGCCTTTCTCTGGAATTCTCCATTTTTCTAAGGATTTTCTCACAAAACTATTTGAATCTATTTCTGTCACTGATGATATCTATTCTATTTTAAATAGTGCCTAAATTATTTGGTCAAATTCTATTTTAATTCTTAGTCTTTTTCAAAAATAGGTACTATGGGCAGGACAGTCAGTCTCCAACTTCCAAGATGTGCTTGGGGCAGACAGAACTGACTTAATTTTTTCTGTGCTAGGACTGTTAATATAATTTTATTCAAATATGAATTTCATTTATTCCAGGAACATGATCATGGAACGTAAGTGACAGGACCACTTTAATACTATCACCCCTATATTGTCACACGTTGGATCACAATGAAGGAGAGAAATTTTGCATGCCAGAATAAGTTTGGAAAATAAGTTATTTTAAAATGAGGATGGTTTGTTCACAGCAAAAACATCTTCCTTACTGTAAAAATAAGCAAAGGACATATATGTATTAAAAGTGTTCTATATACACATTTTTTGCTGTTATGTAGTAATTAAAAATTAATTTAAAATAATAAACTATATCAAAGATCACTGGCTTCTGGTATCCAGAATAAATGATATTTGAATATAAGCAAATATCATTTATTCTGGATACTTTCCAGGGAACAGTTACTGCATTAGTATGAGATTATAAATAATTAATTTGACCAAAAATCAACCTCCATGTTTGACATTATCCCTTAGTGAAATAGCCATATGAAAGTAATAGAGGGTTTTCATCAATGTATTCAAAAATTTTCTTGTAGCAAGGAAGATTAATAAAGAATATGGGTAAGAAAGGATGAAATAACATTTACTAAGTATCTTTCATGGTTGATTCTTTGGCATTCATTAGCATGATGAATTATTTACCACAGCCTGCTGACTTGGGAATGAAAAAGCAAACATTTTGACCCGGGGAAACTAATTGACTTGTTGCAAATTGTAACATTGGATTAAATCTTAAAATCAATGATCTTGTTTTATTACCGTAGTTCTCAGCGCTCGCTCTCTCTCTCTCTCTCTCTCTCTTTCTCTTTTCTTCCAACATAGCATAGTTTTCAAGAAAGTACATGCCTTCATGGTTAATTATTTTACAGGTTATCTGTTTAGACATAATGCAAAATAATATTTTATAGATTGTTTATGCCAGAGAAAACAGATATTTTTCATGTGTTTTTTTCTTCTATAAATTGAGTGCTTTTCAAAGTTAAAAAAAAATGGTAACATCATTCTGGTAGCAAGCCTGACTCTGAAGAGGAATGCACAGCTAATATTTTTCTTAGTAGAAATAAATATACTGAGGTCTTCTGATTATTTGCCAGGGACCTGGAAAAGAAAGAATCACCCACCTTCTCCAGATAAGAAAGAAAATAAATTAGGAGTCACATGCAAAATTCATTGCAAGAGGCTAAATGTAAAATTAACTATGAGAATTATACTTTAGAAACTCTATCCCAAAAAGATTGAGCCAAGTGTCATTGTGTGATTGATAGTTCCTAAGAGTCACACAAAAACATTCAACTTGAACTTTTCATAGGATAACAAAGAGAAGGATCTTGAATTAGGAAATCTTACAAGGAAAATATTTTTGTAAGTCTCTCTACAAAAGTTTTGAAGAATCAGTCTTTGAAGAGCATCAGGACATTGTAGGATGGGTTTCTTGTTATTTTTCGTGTGTATGTGAAGATAATTACAATTTGCCTCAACAAGTTTTCAGTTTTACACAAAATCCTTAAGTGCTCAGGAGAACTCTTAACTTACACTTAAAAAAAGAATTTGAACCTAGATCAAGTTTAGAAAATGTTTCCAAATACTCAAACTCTGTCTAATTCAGCCTAAATTCTAGGAAGTCAAAAGATGCTGAGGAAAATCTTCCCTAGATTTGATTTATATGAGGGTACAAAGAGGATAAGGATCAGGGAGGTAGACTTTGCAGACACAGGAAAGGGGACTGGTGGTGGGGGCGAGACCATAAGGAGAGAAGAGAAAATAAAAAGGATCAAGATGCAAAACAGGTATATACCGATTCCCTACAACCAGTGTATTTATTTTGTATTTCAAACATGTACTAATCTAAAATACTTTTTTAGAAGGAGGCTGAGGCTTGAAAATGAAGTAATCTGATCAGGATGTCTTTGCCAACTGAGTAAATGTTATTTCATCCTTCCTTACCCATGTTCTCTAAGGCGCAGCATTAAGTCCAAACGTTTTCAGAAAAGCAGAGCCTGCAGGACTTGAGAGTCATGGAGTCTCACCCCGGAGTAATGTTTGGGCCCACCAGATCACACTCTTTCTGTTCCTCTGCTGGGCATATGGAAACATGCTCTTTGAATTAATGAAAAAAACCACTTATTAAGATTTCTAAGCTGGGCATGAGGTGCATGCTTATAACCCCAGAATTCTGGGAGGCTGAGGCAGAAGGATCACAAATGTGAGCCCACCCCAGCCAACTCCGTGAGACCCTGACTCAAAATAAAGAAACAAAAAGGGGTGTAGATGTAGCTCAGTGAGAAGACACAGTCCACTCTCACTGCCATCAAAAAAATTACTTTCTAAAATGTTACCCAGGAAAATTTAACTTTAATATACTATCTCCAACCACGTAACTATACCAGAAGAGACTGGGCAGCTAAATCACAGCAATAACCCAGAAAGAACGATTATCCTGGCCTCTGTCTGCAGTCACCTCATTAAATAAGAGGTGCAAAAACAATGCTGATGACGGTGAAGAAACTGTAAAGGCGAAAGAAGAATTGCAAGTAAAGTTACTAAATGAAGATAATGAGCATGAAGGTGAAAACTGTCCTTACAAGGGCCCCATCTGTCCTGCTGTAACATCACCAGAGCAATTGGTCTACACCCTTCTACTTACCTGAATATCCTCTCCACATGGAGTAAGCATTTTTGCTGGCAAACAATCACATGCATGCAAAGCTTTGTGGGCTATAAAATCACAATCTCTAGATTCCCACTGGGTCCTCAACCCTATTTAATAATCCTTTTCTTCTCTTTTATTTGTTTTTCAAACTCCAGTATCTTCTCTGACCACTTTGACTTTTATAAACCTGTTGCGTCTTCTCCCTAAAGTATAATCCTTTTCAATGCTAACAGATTCCACTCTCCAGTCCACTACTTTAGACTACAGACATTCCCCCACTTTGCCAAGAGGACTGAAGCCCCTGGGAAATAAGATCTCTTCTTCCTGAGCCTGTTGGTTTTAAACTGCGCCCTCCACACCCACCCATCCCAGGGCCTCCCAATGTTCACAGGAAACAGGAAGCTGCCTGTGGATGGCTCATAGGTGCCATGTACCTTGGATTCCATCCTCTGTCTCTTTCTGGGTTTGCATCCACTTTTCTCCCAGAGTGCTTTGTCATCAACCTAAGAACATGTCTAATTATTGTCTCTGTGGAAAAAAATGACAACAAAACAAAACCTATCCTGACCCTGATACTGCGGTCTGTATTTTACATTTTATCACTTCCTAACTCTTGCTTCTCCGAAGTAAGGCATGCCTGCTGCTTTTCCTTTCCCTTCCTCTGTAAGCACTTCAGTAATGGACTCTAACTCTCTCCCAGGACTCCTCGAATGTCTCTTCTGGATGTTGACAAGATGTTGACAATGACATCCATGGTGGAGACAGATACAAGTACAGTAGTGTACCTTCTCTGTGTGCTCTGTATGACTGGACTGCTCCAAGTCACATGCTGTTGGCCCATTATTTATTTTTTTCTCTGAAAAGCTCAATCTTTGCTGATACTACAAATTCCTAAGTACCATCCTATTTCTGATTATTCCTGCTCGATGGCATTTATAATCCCTCATTTTTAAACTGAGAAAATAAGCAAGTATTTGAGAATCTGACATTTTTTCACTTCACTAAACTTTAAGACTGCTAATAGTATCTAAACTCCTTTGGCTTCAAATTACCTAGTAGTCAAATAGATTGTTTTTTACTAGAAAAAATATTTTATGACTAATATTAAGAACGTACTGATATTAGCCTTAACCAAGATGCTGAAATATACTGTTATTAAACTTTAGTTTTGGAATCAGAATGACAAAATATCTACTGTAAAAATCTTTCTTGTCCCAACTATTGCCTCTGTATGTCCAATTTTAATATTATACCATTCAGTTTCAAAACATCAATATGAAAAATGTGGTATCTGGATACAGTTTTGACTACTAACTAAAAAGTTTTAGTGAATACACTTAACATAAATATAGGAAATATAGCATCAAATATAGGGAAGAATCCTGACTTTAAGGATTATGATTCTCTAGTGAGTAAAACAGCAACTTTCTTCAGGGAAAATATAGGAGATCATGCAACAATTTTAAGTCTGTTACTAAACACAGACAGCATCTTCTACCATGTGGTGCTTTGTTTGGGGACAGTGTGCCCAGTTCTGAGATGGTAAAGGAGTGCTGCCACCTGAATCATTTTCTTTGTGAGAGAAAGAAAAGCTTAGTAAGCCCGTGGCTTGTTAGCAATAACCTACTCTGATGGAGGTGAATCACAAGAACAATCAGATGAGAATGAAAATGAACAGTTCTTTTTTCGCTAAAAAGTCAAGATTTTTAAGACCATGACAACTTTGCACAGTGCGATGAATACAGTTAAAGTGTTGGTCAAATTTCAGAGGTATCCTTGGATATGTCTCCTATGATGATGGTATTTAGCCTTGGCTAAATTCAGCTGAATGTTGATTTTAACACCCAGACATTGGAAAATGATTTCCCATTGTGGATTGTTAATTTTGCTTTCAATAGGAGATGTTTTATTTTCTATTTTGAATAATCCTAGGTCAGTTTAATTACACGTCTCAAATAACTGTGCAATAAAAAAATCAATAACTGTGCAATAAAATGTTAAGAGATAGGACCTAGTGCTTGTAGGTTTCCACTGATAATTATAGTCATCCTTAAGATAATGAAATGCTATTATTTAGACTGACTATTTTGGTCAATCTTTTCCCTTTATGAAAACAGCATTATAGAAAAATAAAATGTTTCACAAAGTAATGGTTTTAAAATTGTTTTCTACCCATTAAACTCTCACTTAACAATTTTATGTTCAGAAATAACTTCATTTATTTAATTGTTCTCCTTTTCTCTCTCTTCATCTTGAATACCAGGTAAATAGAGAGGCCTTTACCAGTACAAACACTACTTAGAAAATCTGCAGTAGGCATGCTGAGCATAATCTATGGAGCACACAAGTTACAAAAAATATCAGTATTCAATTATCATTTAAATACAGGGATACTAAGTTCCAAAAATATGTATTACCATACATTTGGAGCCCTCTAAAATTATGCATCCATAAAGAAGAACCATTGTGAACTTGAAGATTTTTAATTTGCAATGAATAATCACAACACATGTCAAATAATGTACTGAAAAATTACTCTCTGTATATTCTTAAAATAGAAACGAGCTCCTTAGAGAAGTAAAGATTTACTATAAATGGTTTCATGTGCTTATTTACTCTTTTGTTTTTTGAAAATGCGCTCCATGGCATATCATTAAAAAATCTAACATCTCTTCAAATATATTTTTAGGGAGTAACTTGGAAAATTTAGCTTCTTAAATAGAGGTATGCACCTTATTTTAAATTGTACACCTTATTTGACTTCAGTGTTGGAGAAAGAAGAAAGCAGTGAGAAACCTTTGAGGAAGAAACCAAACTACTTGTGAAACCTGTTACTTAATAGATAAAGTAGATTCTCAACACATGTGCGAAGCGAAGGGGCGTGACGTGCTCCAGACACCCACGGGCTCTGCTTTTCAGTGCACACATCATTCCAACAATTTTCCAAGAGAAGACCGGCTCACTAACCATGAAGTCTCATGATATTGTTAATTGCTAATTTTTATCTTATCTGTTCCAGAGTATTCCTTTAAGACAGCCCGATATCTAACTCACGCAGAGTAGGAGGACCTCCATTAATATTTAACAACTGAATAAGCGAATGAATATTAATGACTTTCCAAACCTTTACACCAACACTTTAAGTTGCAAGAAGGTAATTCTAGTCTCCCAGAGGAGAAGTGGAAATCTCACAGCACTGAAATGTATTCCATAAGCCATCGTTTATTTTTAATTTTTAGTAATTTTCAAAGTCGCTTTTTAATTACATGAAGTAATATTGCAGATTTCTAGTTGGAACTAAATAAATACACACTACACATTCTGGTTGGTTTTAATGAACTTGGTCATCTTTTACAGGTTATGCCCATAGACCAAAAGATTCCTCCATAATATTTTTCTAAACGTTATTACAACTCCTCAAGAAGATTCAATACAAAAGAACACAAAGGAAGGAAAGAATCATCCAAGATACAGGATACTTTAAAATATGTGACTTGATTTTTCTCACCTTTTTTAGATTAGACCAGGCACAGCCAGACATCAAGGGAACATGTGCTTTGCTGCCAAGCAGTTGACATTGGTAATCAGTCCAAAAAGAGTTCCTCAAAAACTACTGCTTCTCACACAATATATATATTCCCAAAATGTGTTTTAGGTCATTAACCACCTACTAAATCAAAATCTCATTAACATGCCCACAGACCTAAATTTCCAAAAAATTCCCCAGCAATATTAGTGAAATAAGCAAGTTATCACCAGTGTTCGTTACATACAGTTACTTATGGACTAGAAGAAATTTAGATACAAAGCCACATTCCACCCTTGGGTAAAGTTTTTGTAAACTAAAGGCCAATGTAGAAATTACCAGACATACTCAAGCAATTTTAATTAAATATTAAAATATCAAGATGTAAAGAAAAAATAATACTAATGTCTAGTATGAGAAAAAAATACCTGGGGAATATATAGTGGCATAAACGACTTTGATTTTCAATCTTAGTTTTCGAGGTCCCCCATCAAAAGAGAAGAAGAGATAGTGGCAGGAACTGTAGTGGAAAACCCATCCAAGAAGACTTGCCTGAGAGGAAAAGGGTCACCAAGGTACAAGGAATCCCACTGCTGGGCACATAAACTAGCAGCCACTTAGGAACATTCCACTAATCATTCTCAAGTATGAGACATTAGTCACCATCATGCAATAGTCTAAAAATAGAAATAAAAATTTCATTGGATTCTCTAGCAACGGATTATTTATAAATAAATACATGATAATTATATGTCACGCCCTTTCTCTCACTTAGTCATAATTCTATCCTGAATTGTTCTGGTCTATTCTTCACACAACAATAACACATGTTCAACATAACTAATTATGTTTTATTGCTCACCACCTGTAATTAACGCCACCACATGTAATTTCTCCCTACTCATTTGGGTTGTCTGAGACTCAGTTTTAGTAGACTACTCAAGAGCTCCCTGAGTGCTTGTGTTTCTATAACAGCTTGTTCCTTCAGGAAGGTCATTTTTATTGGACATAAAATTGTTAGTCCAGAAATTCTTTTCTTGATTATCTTAACTGTTAATTTACTTTTTTCTGGAATAAAACAAATAAATCCAAAACTTACTCTCAATAACATTATTTTCTTTTTCTTATGTCGCATACTGTTTTTCTTAGACACTTTGTTGCTCTTTATATTTCAATAGTTTTATTACAACACAGGTTGGTCCTATTGATTCTGGTCAATATTAGAGAAACTTAGTATGATCTTTCCATGTGTAGTTTTAAATATTTTTCTTTTTAGCAGAGCAGGAACTTTTCCTCGAATTATGGCTTTTAGCATCCATTCCAGCCCTTGCTTTATTTTCTTCTTGGGGATGCCTATTATCCATATTTTAAGAGTCCTTTATTTATCTTTAAGTATCTAGCACTTTATCTCAAGTTCTTTTTTCTCTCTACATTTCTTACGTATTATCTGTTTTTTTCTTCTTTACATATTTGCTTCAGGCATTATCTTGACAAAGCCAAGTGTTGACAAAGATATAGAGTAACTAGAACTTTCATTCATTTTAGTTGTTAGGTAAAACTGGCAATTTCTTTAATGCAATTAGATCTTAATGAAGAAAATACAAACAGCACACTTCTAACTTCCATGAAAACATTAAAAAAAAACATTTAAAGCAAGATAATAAGACATTAATACTAGTTAACCCACTGATTATCATGGTTTTATTCATGACAACACTAACTGGAAACAATGCAAATGATCAGTAACTTTAAATAGAGAGCCAAATAAAGTAGTGATTGCTGTATACCTGCAAAATTACAGGAAGAAGCATGGATGAATCTTAAAAATATGCAGGGCAAAAGAAATTAAATTCAAGAGTTTACACATTATGTGATTTCTTTAACGTCAAATTCTAAAAAATGCAGATTAACTCTCTAGTGATAGGAAGTAGTTCAGTGGTTTTAACTGTTGAATTGTTGGAAGAAAACAATTGCCAGGCAATGTGAAGGAACGCTATGGAGATGAAGCAGCTATTTGGTAATCTGACTGGGATTATGGTACAGTTTGTGCATGTTTCATCAAAATTCGCCCAGTATACATTATACGAATACAATTCAAGTTAAACTTTTTTCTGAGAGTATTTATTTTTTAAAAAGACTAAAGAGAAAACTAAGTGAGTAAATAAATTTTGACCAACCTAGGTGCAAAAAGGGGACAATATTTGGAGGTAAATGAGAAAATTGTACTCTAAATTGGGTATGATATGGTATTAGGAAGATTCACTCTTTTTCTTATCTGTGGGTATGGTATTCTGCTGATGTAAGACAATGTTCTTTTTAAATTCAAGATTAATGAAGAATTATTTGGAGTTAGAGTAACTGCAGCTTACACCAAATAATTCTTTTAAAAAACAGGTAAGTGATAAATATGTGAAAATACACAGAAGGTAAACATAAGAAATTATAGCGAAATATTAACAATTGTTAATTTAGAGGTGCTCAATATTTTGTATATTTTTCTTTGAAATCATCTATTTAAAAGTTTCATAAAAGGAGAAAAAGTTCACTAAAAATAAATGAAATAAAATGTAATAAAACGTTTACAAAGCGAAACCGTGAGGACTCTTGAAGAAGCTAAACAAGAAAACCACAACAGAACAAAAACACTTAAGCTGTAACTCAAGAAATCTTTGGAAATAATATTTTTGAAAGACTGCTCTTGTGTTTCTGTAAAACTGATACATAACCTTCAACAAACATTACATATGTTTAAGATACATATGTTTAAGATATATCCTGAACAATTTACTAGAACAAAATATAAGCAGGAATTTCTGCACATTCATAGAAAAGAGGTCCAAGTAATTCATAGGAAAAAAACCAGGGAGACCTTCAACTTCTTAACGACAATGGTCAAACATTAGACAGCATAAAGGAACATGCATCGAACACCCAAGGAAGAAAATGCAAGCCAAGCTCATCAAGAGTATAAAGACAACTGAATGGTGGTGTTGAACGCATAATAAAAACCCAGATTATTGCTGCTATCAGCTGCTCCTGAGCCATGTACCCTTCCTCTAACGATGCTGATGGGGGAACCTGCTTGGAGAAGGCCAGTGATGCCACTGGTGATTGACATTTTTCCTCTTGGAACACTACTTCATTGACCTCTTGCAGTGTAGTAAGTGTATGTCAAATGCCTTAAGGGACATTTCACATGGCTGTCCATTGGTCCAGTTTTTCTACAGCACTTTTTATCATTTCATAGTAGATTCTAAATCCTTCACAAAGATCCAACTCCAGTGGTACTGTTAATAACCCCTTCTATCCAGGCACACCAAATTAAATTATATCTGTATCTGTATTTATATCTATGTCTGTATCTGTATCTATATCTTTATCTGTATCTATATCTATCTCATCAATGCTGATTTCCCAGATTTTAAAACAAAGCTAGTCCCAAACTAGCTTTGGCTCTGGAAGGTTTGCTCTCGGTGTCAAATAAAATGCTTGTATATTTGAAAAAAAGAAGCATCTAAAAGATGAGTTAAAGAGACTTCTCCATGTGAAGCAACCAAAACTCAGATGACATTTCTCAAAGAATATAAGTAAGCAAGCATATTAGAAACAATACATACAAATACACAAATTCATATCTATAAGAAAATTTTTGCTTAAGTGACACTGATTTGGAAAAATACAGAGGCGGTAGTCTTGATATACCATCATTAAGATATATTGTAAAACTATATAAATAAAACCTGGGGTGGTGGCACATGTTTGTAATCCAAAACTCTCAGAGTCTAGGGCAGGAGGCTTTTGAGTTGGAGCCTAATCTATTTAGGCAAATTAACATTTTTAAAAAGGCTATGGATGTAGATGACTCCGAAATCCCTAAGTTTAGTTCTCAGTACCGTACATATCTATAGTCATATATAAAATAAGCAACGAGGGTCACATTGCTATCAGTAAATACTCTTTTCTCTCACTTTAGAGATTCCATTACCTACTCAGAAATGAAAATTACAGAGTTAAACCAAATTGGCTCATATCACAGCATACTCTTAGTCAAAAATCCTTTGTCTCCTGAGACTCTTGAGCAGTGGTACAAACTCCCACCCAGATGATGCCAGAAAGAAGACAAGAAGGCCTGTCTGACTTCAGAATTCCTCAGTCAGACCCATCCTCCGGCCCTCACCCCACTCCTCAAGCCCTCCACGTTTGGGCTGCGCAGGGCCTCCCATGCTGCTCTCACTTCCCATGGACTACTTTCCTCAACCTTAGCATGGCCTGCACATCAGCATAGCTCATCTGTAACTGAGACAGCCTTTCCTCACAGAAACCTGATCACGTCAGTCAACCAGAAGGACCTGTCTTGCCAAAGTCATGTCACGAAATTTCTCACAGTTCTGTCACTCCATTAAATCATTTCACTTTTTCTTATTACGTTTTTAGGCTTCTAATCTACAATGCCAGTTTGTTGAAGGTAGGGGCTTGGTTCATTACTGTATTCTAATCCATAGAACAATGCATAAAACACAGTATATCAATCTTTGTCTGTTATATATATATATTATTTTATATTATAATATGTGTTCTATGCTATGTGTATATCATATATTATATGTATATATTATATACATCAAAAGATATATATCTGCCAATTAAGTACGTATATATAACAAAAGAAACCACAAATCAATGATATACATATGTACATCTGCATATATACAGGCATATATATTTAAATAAATAATAGTGATTAGAATACTACACATTAAATTAATATCAGTTTATTCTTTGATAGAATATAAAATTAGATTTTATAGCTAGAAAAAGACTTTAGCTTTATCTGTAATATAGTATTTTAATGCTATACAATAAAAACGTTTTCATGTGTGTCTATATCACCTATAGCTTTAATAAAGAAATAGTAGATAAATGAAATAGAAATAGTAACACTAAAATATCACTGATTATCACCCATTTCTGCATCCCATATCACTGAAATATCACCCATTTCTGCATCCTAAAGGAGTGACACTTTTCAGAATACAATAGTTAACATTTTAAAAAAATAGGCTTTAGGTTATATCTGAAATTGTGGAACAATAAGAAAAAAAGACATGGTATTTTCTAAGTAATGAAAAAGGAACCTCAGTTTTTACAGAGGAAACTTGCAACTGAATAAGGTATTCAAGGAAAAAGTTTTTTTTTTAAAGGAGCTTATGAAAATGTAGGCTCGAGCCAATTTCACTTTAATTGAAACAGATAAGATGGCCCCAATTGATTATTGGATAGTGTCCCAATTTTTTCATAAAAAATCCTTTCATGAAACATTAGTCTACTGTAATTAATATTTAACCTAACTTTGGCAACAATGCTTGAATGATGAGACTTAAAACAAAAAAAAGTCTCTTTTTGTTGATCATTCAACTGTATACAAGATATTTTATTTATGAATGGTAAAGTCTATATATTGACATATTTCAGCTTGATAAAAGAAAAACAAGGTAACTTAAAATTCATTGAGCAACACACTTATAAAGAAAGATTTTATAGTTGTCCATGTTCAAAAAAGTGATGATGACAATTTTAAACACAAATTTCATGGAACTCTAGTTGCAGGTATTTTATTAATTCATTCATTATTCAACAAATATTCCAGGGGAATGTTACCATGTGCTAAGTGTTAGGCACTCTGAGTGATGGTCTATGTACTTGTAATAACTGGTACACTTTCTTCTCTAACAGGGAGAAAAGATGATAATCAAGTGATTGCCCAAATGAAAAATTTATTCCTTCTTATCAGGTGTCTTCATTTTTCTTTAATCCCTATTCTAGGTGTCTAAGTAGGACATTATATTTTAAGTGTTTTATTTAAGAATAATCACAAAAATAGTAAGAGTAAAATGAGTTCTATATACTATTCCTCATCAATAAAATAACTCAATCATTTCTTTATAAGGGAAATCATGACAGAGCAATGTAAAATAATTACACAGAATCTGAGGCATATGGCCAATTATATTATTTATACTTTGGAAGCCACTGTATGCTGTTAAGGGAAAGAATTTCCAACTAAAAAGCAGTTGTTCTCTTCTCCATGACTTCTTTGGAGCTAATTACTTAACTTGCATTGCAGAGCAGTGCTGGCTAAAAAAAAAAACTAAGAAAAGAAAAAGAAAATTGTTTTTTCTGTTTAATCTCATTAGGAAGGCATAGATTAATCACACTTAGCTGCTATACAAAACGGTTCTGTAACCTTTTCTCTTTCACCTACACTGGACCAGGGAGCGGGGACTCATTTGGAAATAGACCACGATTCTCACAACCATCACATCCATGTACCACAACACTATTGGTCTGCAGATCAGTGAGTAAGACCATCACAGAAGAGCCAGAGGCATCACGGTCTACGCACCAGTTGCTCCCGGCAGCGAGAAATGGCTGTCCCTCCCACCAGCTGCTCCTGAATCACTGGAAATGCTACACACTGATTCTTGGATGAAATGAGGCTCCCTGGGATGGAGGCACGTGGGAGCACGTGATGTTACTTTCTTTTTACAATCACAAACCCTCCATTAATTGACATACATCCATTTTAAGTTCTTACTGTTGTCAGGGGAATAAAAATAAGCGCTCTTACACACGAATGACACATTTAACAGCAAACAGACAGAGTGTTCAGTTTTGACATTTTGGAAGTCGCCTGTGTGAATAATAAGTCTTTGGTTTTCTGACATGAAAAACAAGCCATCTTGGGTTAGTATTACTCCAGCACAGAAGATTCACTATCAGTAAAGGTAGACAGTATTTTTGTCACAATATGCTATCTAAAAGTAAAATCTCATTAATTTGACATTCAATTAGCAACATCACTTTCCACTTCCAACTTACTGTGTAGCAAGCTGCACTGCAGGCCATCACCTGAGCCCGTGCTGAGCTGACCCCCAGAAGAGGGTCTGGTCAGCCTGCCAAGGAAAGAATGAAAAGCCTACTTTTGTCTGGTCTTTGCAATTTAGTAGTAAATAATTCAGGGCCACTTTCAGATTACTGAACCATGTCCACCAAGAAAACCATGTTCCTAAGAAGCCTTGTACCTAGGACCAAATATTTATTTCAAGGAGAAATAAACTAGGATGGGCAATACCTTCTGCTTCACACAACAGCTATGATCTAAGGAAGGCAGCCACAGAGTGAGTTTTTCTAAAGGGCTACCATTGGTGTTTAGTTTGCATTTCTAATTTGTACAAAATTAAAACCTTCCCTGCCCCAGGAGCGAGGCAAAACCTTTGCAGGAGAAAGGTTTTGTTCACTATTCTGCCTGCAGCTGTGTAAGCAACCACTCTCTCTTCCTCTGTAGACCCTGCTTCATTTCCCTCCCTCTGAGACTTTTCCGTTACTTCTCACTCTTCCTGCTCTTTACCGCTTGTCTGCTTGACTCAAAAAGGGAAATAATGTCTTCTCATGTTGGGGTTTAAAGCTTCTCACATCCAAATTTTCACTATGTTCATTAAAGGCAAATACTGTGAGTGCACTGAACCCTGGCTGTGAGAACTTGATGCCCTGTACATGGCTTGCAATAGATGCAACCTGGGGCAGAGGCTCAGGAAATCCTCGCTGAAAGAACGAACACCTCTATCAGCGTCTCTGGTAAGTACCTCCCCCTCTTTCTTAGAGTATTCCATTGGTCAGTCTCCCTGCTCTTAATCATCTTGCCCCTCACACATCAGTTGTCCTTGTTTATTTTCTTAAATTGTGGTTCTCATCAAGGTCAATTTCTTCTCAAAAGACTGAAGTGGCTCCTCACAGCTAAACTCAAATTCTTCCATCATACACGTCAGGAGTAACAGAAGTTCTGATCTCCAGGACTGCACTGACAGAGGTACCTTGGATGGAGTAGTGAGTTCTCATTCCTCCCTCTCCCAGGTCCCCACTTTCTCCTCTTCCTCCCTCCCTCCCCTTTCTCCACTTCCTCCTCTCTTATTTTTCTGTGTGTGTTTTCTAATTAGTCTACAATGTCTCTACTTGAATAGTACATACAAAGTTTTATACTATGACTTTAATTCCTATAGTGTTACGGACTGAGCCCTCCGCCTCTCACATGTAGAAGCCAGCCCACTCCATAAGATTGCGTATGGACAAAAGGCTGTTAAGAAGGTGAGAAAGGTTAAGTGAGATCATAAAGTGAAGCTTTAGTTTGATAGGACTCTCGCTTTCCTCGTGTATACAGAGAAAGGCTGAGGACACAGGAAGAAGGTTCCAGCTACAAACCAAGGAGAGACTCCTCACCAGAAACCGGTCCCCACAGCACCCTGAGCATGAGCTGAAGGCTCAAGGAGAGTGAGAAGATGAAATTCTGTTGTTTAAACTAACAAATGAAGAAAAGGGAAATGAAGGTACTAGCCTGCAGGGCCAGCTGTAGTGAGCCAAATGCGTGTGATTTTCCTTGAGCTCATCACGTATGTTAGGGAAAGCGACAGGACACTCCTCCATGTTCTGACGGGGTCATGTTGGGAAGATGGCCCTCTGGGTGGTCCCCCAAGTGGAGAGCATTCACCCCAGCCATGTTCTTTGGTTTGATTCTGTGAGATTCTACTCCATCCTCTGGCCCTGACTTAGGGCTCCCTGACTTGTCTTAGCACTCTCGCTGCAGCCCAGCCAATCGCAGGGCTCCCTTCGGTTCCTGGGATACAAAATCCTTGGAATGCAAAGGACCTCTGTGGTCGCCTACCTTAACTGCCACTCTCCTCAGCCCAACACTGCCTGTTCCCCTCTGAGACACAATGAAATTGTTCTGTTGACTTTATCACCATCTTTGCGCCTTACTGCTCTTCTTGTTTATCATCTTGTTTCCCACTTAACATTAGAAGCTACAAGCGAGCTGGGTTTTTGTCAGTTATACCCACTTCTACGTCCTCTACTTCAACCACAATGCCTGGAACTTAATGAGCATTAAAGAACGCAAGAGTGAGTGCATGAAGAATAACTCATCGTTATTATCTTCAGCTCTGTGTCCCCAGACTCAGCGCTCAGCATTGTCAAACTCCTGTCCTTCAAATACTACTCAAAGTATGTATGTTGTATGTAGTCAGGGGTTGTACAGAGAACAATTAGAATCAGGACATGGAGTTTATAATATTTTTATGATGGTCACCCAGAGTTAACACAAGAAAATGTAGGAAATCTATTCACAACATCAAAGACATAGGATATTTAGTCAAGGGCCTGAATCCCACAGCATTGTCCAACATGAGCCCAGATGAAGACCCAGAGTTCACGACAGTGCCTCCCGTAAGTCCAACTGGAGGTCTAGTGCCCGCAAGAAGGACTCACGCCAGTCTCTTTTATAGATCCGTGCTGGAAAGGCCCAAAGGTCAGCAGTGGAAACTAGGAAGTCTATGCCAGCAGAGTGAAGGAGCTGTGCTGATAGATTGAGGGTTCTATGCTGGAGCCGAGAAGTCACACTCACAACAAACACCAGAGCTGTCCTGAAAAGCACCACAGCCATCCTCAGTGACACGGAGGCCCCGAGCTCCTCCGACAACAAACATGCCAGGAAGCCAGAGTGACAAGTTCATACTGGAGACCAAGCAGCACACGTCTTCCCCTCCGGAGCCAGGAAGCAATGCTTAATGTGAGGACCCAAGCTTCTCCAAAAAAAACTAATGGCTCAAACAGCAACATGTAGGAGAACCCACAACACCTCAACATCTCAATGCCATAACACTTTAACGTTCCTCCTTCTCCTTCTCCATGTCTCCATTTATGCTGGCAACCTTCCTCAGGTGAAATATCTCTGCTCAGTGCCGCGATGATGTAATGGAGCTGGCGTTAAGTTGACCACCAGTTTTTAATCCATAACATAGGTATACCATATATATTTTTTTTTAATTCTAGTACTTTTTATCATCCTTTCCCTTGATAACATTTTCTTATTTTATTTCTGGAAAAATCCCATCTCACAAGTGCCATCAGATGAAAGGCTTACACTACAGCAACCTAAAGCAAAGAGCTGACTACTTTATCATCCTGCCCTTGATCAGGGCTCACAATTTTCTTCTCTGGGCCTTGACACTGATGTGTTTGGGTGGCAGCACATTCCTCGGGCCTCCTGCATTTATAATGTGCCCCAAAATCCTCTGCTTTCACTCTTTCCCTTGGCATCTCACAAAAGTACATGAATTCTCAATTTATATTTGCTTATATTTCCAGCCATTTGCTAAATCTCTGGGTTCCTGAGACCGAGCCTGACTGTGCCTCCCATCCTGTTGGTGTTGTCCATGGAGGAGGAGGTCTGAGCAGAGTAGAGCCTATTTTACAAAGCCATGATTAGATGCCATCACCTCCATGCAGCTATGGCCACAGTGGAGGACGGAAGTTGATTCAGGATTCCTTGTGCCTTCTGTGTAAACGATGACCTCTTTGATTTTCATCACCTAAGAACACTGGGTTTCCTACACCGTTTATTACTATTCCACTCATTTCATTGGTTTGTGCCGAAACTTCCCAATTACAGCATTAAACAAAATAAATGCTGCCATGGGAGAAGCACTGCTAATGGTGGATTAAGAAGGGAACACTTAGTAATGTCAGCTGGCATCCTGATCGCACCAATCCCCAGCTCTAATACTGGTTTAGTTCACATTAGAATGCTTTAGTAAAGTTCCATGGACATTTATTGAAATTGTTGATTTTTTAAAGTTCCATGGACATTTATTGAAATTGTTGATTTTATTGAACCTTGGAGTTTTATTGAACCTTGGAGTTTTCTATAGTTCAGCAATATAATACAGAAAGAGAGATAGAAAAAGATGAGAATTTGAACAACTTCCCTGTGATCTGTAGCAAATTCTTCTCTCAGTGGGTTTTAACTTTGTCGCTAGCAAGGTAAACTTACTATTTAAATTTTTCCTCAAAAATGACATGCACATGTCCATGGGTGAGCAGTTACCTCACACTCATAAACCACTGTGCACACCGTGGCTTCACTGACACCAGCAGAGATATCAACAGACCCGTGAGTATGCAGCGACCTAGCAGACAGGACCCTGAGGTGGAAAGAACTCCTGCTGTCACACTGATTGCTACGTGGACACATCATTAGCACCAGTATGGCCATCTTCATAATCATGGTCACCAAAAACAGACCATCATTAGTACTACAAATGATACTAGATGCCTCACATGAATTCTCATTTATCCCTAAAAATAACCATGATAAACAGTTCTTAATACTTGTCTCATTAATCCTAAAATAGCCACAGAAGTAGATGTGATTATTTGTTATTCACATTTATGAAGGAGAAACTCAATGGTGAATCCAGCTTCTTAGAAATTTAAGTTTCATGAGTGTGATTCCAAAGTTTACGTTTACTCCACTTACTCAGCAAAAAGGAAGAGAGAGAGCAATTTTGTCTGCACGCTGCACTATTCAAGACAGTGCCCGCTAGACATATATGGCTATGTAAATTTAAACTAAGATTTCAACAATTAAACACCCAATTCCTCTATCTTTTACTTCAAGGGTTCAATCTTAACTTCAAGCACTCAACAAGCCACCATATTGGACAACGCATGTATTGGACATCCATCACTGCACATGATTCTGGTGGGCAGTTCTGGCTTAGATCACAGTCACCTCAGCAGGGTGCCCCAAGCTGACACAACTATCAAAACTCTCTGTGTGAAGGCCTGTGTATCACTTCTTCCCCCAAACACTTCCAAATTTTCATTGTTGTTCATTTCCCCTATTCTTACAGGCCATTATGAATTCTAACATAGCGCTCTTTAGTACATCCCACTAATTTTATTTTCTAAGTTTAACGTGTTAGGAAAAGCAGTATTATATCGCGCATGCCCTTAAGATTGTGTTTACAATAAGCAGTTTGAAGCATCAAGAAATACCTTCAATTTCTATGTTTCAGCATGATGTTCAAGAGCACAGTGGAGGTCTCAGCTGTGAATAACTAGCTATGTGCTTATGGACTAGCGATCTGAGCAGTTTTCCTCATCTGTAAAATGGATATAAAAAGCTTAAATACCAAGTGAGATTACTGAATCAGCCTAGACAATGTTTATAACCAGTGCTTACCCCATTGTGGTATTTAACACATAGTAAGCATGCAATTAGTATTAATTGTTGTCACAGTAATGGCACCACAAATTTCATTATTATTATTTAACTTGGACTTTGTGAGGTAGAATCACTTTGTTTGAAGGCCAATGTTGAACAGCCCTGGAGGATCTCTAAATTAGGCAAACTGAGAAGATATTCAAGGATGATACTAATCCATAAGTATTTCTCTCCCCCTTGAACTGGCTTAGAGAATTCACAGAAATGTAGTAATTAGTGTAGATCAATAATCAAGAAGAGGTTCCAAACAAGTGAGAAAGCAAACAGAATGAATGCAAGCACAATGGAGGAGGCACCAGCTAAAACACGTGACTCACGCTGTTCAGACAGGTGACAGAAGGACTTGAGCAAGACAGAGACAAATTATATTTATCCAGTAAAACAATTTGGAGTTGAACAATTATATTAATATAATTTTCAGTGTGAACATTTAATTGAACCAATTCATGCTAAAAAATAAAATTTACTTCAAGACTGCAGGAATCATCACAAAGTTCCTATTAAATTAAAAAGGAATTTACAGGCTGTCAGCTACAAAAGAAGAGGAAAATATGTTTTTCTGACCAAGAACCTGAGTTCAGTTTATTACTTAACACTTTAGGTGAGGTCACACCAAGCCTCCTGGGAACATCAAAGGCTTAGCCATTTTCCCAAGTGTGGGTAAAACAACAGAGATATTGATGAAAAAAAAGTCTTCAGAACAGGGAGAGGAGCAGCACTGTAGGGAACCAAGGAGTCACTGGCTGAAGCTGTATCACGTCCATTTTGCAAGACTGGTGCAGCTAGTAGCAACCTAAGAAAGAGCCGTCACCTTTCATGGCCACAAGCATTTCAGTACCCTGTCAACCCACTGGCATTGCAATCTTAAGGAGAATTCTAATCTCCACCATTCTGGCTGAATTTCAGAAGCTGGAGTGTGTGACTCATGAGCTGCCTGAATTTCCTGAACATCTGGCTCTGCAGAAAGATCCTTATCTGCTACGTCAGTCAGGATGTAGAATGACGGTGTCAGTTGTCAATGCTGTCATGTAAGACAGTGGCTCTCAATCTTGGCTCCATATTGCAGTCCTCTGGGGAGCTTCAAAAACTACTGGTGTCTGGTTCCAGGCATTCATTCTGATTTAGCTGGTCTATGGTGTACGCTGAGCATTAGGTACTGAATCATATCCGCAGATGAATGTAATGTGCCGTCAAGACAAAATGTTGGTATTCTTAGAACATTTTACATTCTATTAAGGAGGTCCTAGAATCCTGGGGGGTAAGTGACATACATCAACAACTTGAGGAAGCAAGATTGCTGAGTACTGTGGGTGACTGTAGGGACAGGTGGTTTGTGCAGGATTTCTGAGTTGGCGATGCAGATTTTCCTCATCATTATCTCCGTGCCAGGAATTCAGTTTTCTGGTCTTTAGTAAATGCCGAACTATTGTGAGGGGCTGAAAAAAGCAAGGCAAGGTGGGTGTATACTCAAGTCATTTCTTTCTTTTCAGACGCAGAATGAGTGAGGAGAAAACCCACATTTCTCCCTAGTGACCAAGGAAGCTTAATGTCATCTCAGCTGCAAGATTACTGGCCATAGAAACCTTTGCAAATAAATGTCAGGAGGAGCTTTTGAGCCAAAGTTCATTTTTTGCCAATTCAATTTCACATAGTCTAGACAGGGAAAAAGTTTGTCTCTAAATGACAAATGCACACAATTGGCACAGTGTCTAAACAGCTTGAATGTCAGAATTCAAGCAGTGACTCAGGAAGCTTAAGACCCCAAATCAATTTGCATAAAATTATTTAGATATATTAATATGAATATTTCCACATCATTTTAGTCCTAATATAAAATTAAAATAGTATGACAGCAAACACATTCCAAAATGAAATTTATCTGACTCAGACAATTTTTCTTGATTTTTAATTCAAAGATATTCTTGAAGAACAGAATAAAACACAATTAATTTTATGGGCTATGAGAAGATCCTGTCTCTATTAAAATTGTGGGTTTTTTTTTTTCCTAAGGCATGTTTTTTGCACTACAGCTCAGGGATAGTCTTAAAATGCAGTTCGTTACCAGTTATCAGCTGCAGTACTATGGATTTCCTTGAGGGGAAATGGAAGGCAAACACTTCGTGAACATTTTCAAATCAAAAGGTGGTGAATCCTGGGGATGAGATAGGCTAGATTTATGACCACGTGGCCACAGCTACAGGAACTCTGAGTACCAAAATAGACTTCACCCTGTGACGCTCCTTCATCCATATTTCATTTAAACATGGTAATCTAAACCAAATAACTGGACTTCTTTCTAAGCACTACTGTGCCCTAGACAAAAAGCAATGAGATAAATGAGGATTCAAAATAGAAAACGTCAGGGCAGAGAGGTATAATTTAAAAACACAGCTGAAAACAGAATTCAAAACTCTGCTTTTAAAACTTTTGATAAATGTAAGATACACAAAACTAAGCTCTGTTTTTTATTCCCTCTCTAAAGAAAAGCACAATCAATAATTCTCAGTGCAGAAGAACATAATGGATAAAAGGGAGAACAGATTGCTTTATTTTGTTCTGTAACAAAATATTTCAGTCTTAGAGTCAAAAAAGACAGCATCTAGGTGTGGGTGTACAATTGAGTTAATCAGGCCCTCCGTGTTGCTATTTTCTTTGATGCACATTTAAGTGCAGAAATAATAAGTAATATATTCCAGAAGAAAAGTAATTTGAAAAGGTAAGATGCATGAAATACCAGCTTTAGTTATAATAATAAATGAATCATGGTTTAACGTACATTGCAGAAAAGATCAATCCAATGACACACTGGAAGTGTTTCACCTGGATTCAAAGAGCTCCTACAGATACTTGTTTTTGAAGTTCGTGGTGCCGTGAATTACAATATTTCCATTACCTGCCATCCGTACCCTTTACTCATGGCAACCATGGGTCTGCATGTGGAAACACTATAGATAGTACCTAGATTGTCCAGTTCAGGAAGATACCCATGATGCCTTAAGAAATTCTTGGCGTTTCCCTTGCAACTATGACTAAGCTGGATTCCAGCTAGCACAACTCAACAGGTAGCATGGAAAAGACCCACAAAAACAACAATTCTTTTGTTTCTTCTAGTTCACATTATTCCTCTTACCACCAGTACCCACTTGGAGAAATCTTACATTTTTTCTATAATGTTTTGTGTTATATTAAAAGCTTGGCAAACACTCATAGTGTGAAAGATTCCCTGTGTAGCTAGTTTAGGATCAAAAATGATAGTCTCATGCCTGGAATCAGTTATATTTTACATCATGCATTTATAAGTAATAAATGTATGTCAAACTTTATTAGCATCATTATTTGAAGTACGGAGTCACCGAGTATTAGGTATTAGACAGCATCTCTCTATGTAGTTCAGGCTGGACTCGAACTCACTGCACTTGCTTCAGCCCTTCAACTGCTGGGAAGTGTTAGGCATTAAAAGTCTATCCTATGGCCTCCGCAAAGATAAAAAACACCCAGTTTAATCATTTTGTTTTAATAGAAGTAGTTTCTCAAATTTGTCCAAAACATCTTTGACAAGATCATAGTGTTTGGGAAGGTTTCCCCCATGAATAACTATACCATAAATTTCCACAATACTTTCTACTCAGTGGTGAACTTCATGCTAGCTGTATTTGTAGGGTTAGATGGAAGGAATATGGGAGCCCTCTGGTGGCCAACATGAACGTGCTCCTTAGCACAAGCGAAAATTCCCCTGGCCTGGGGGCGCTGGAGCAAAGGTGGCTGGCAGGAGTGGAAGACATCCAAGGTCAGACAGATGAGGGTGTGCACAGGCCGCACCACGGGTCTCCTGGTTCTCAGGCACTCCGTGCCCAATGCAGAAGCAAGCCTGGGCTTTCGTGTATAAGAGACACAAAAGGAATTGAAATTCAGGTGTTGAATGAGGGTGGTTTTGACAAGAACAAGGAGAAGAAAGTGAAATTTCATATTAGGAGGTTCAGTTATCAATAGGTAGAATTTTTAATATTGTCACTTATAAATATTCATCTTGTTACTACCTATCATGATGCAAATACCATCAAAGGAAACTAAGAGACTGTAGTAAACAACTTCTAAAAAACGACTCCTAAAGGTACAGTAACCACCTATGATTCATTAGATAGCACCTTGGTGACCTGAATGACTTCATGCACGTCTAAAAGCAGTTTTTAAAAGAGATATTTATCCACCAGAGGCTACTACATCATAACAATTTCAATGATGAAATTTTACAAGTCTTTAATAGATGCTGACATTTGGAGCACTTTCAAATGCAAGTTTCCTTCTATCTTCAACGTAACAATGAGTATGTACCTAATTATTGAGTTTTTATGAACTAATCAACATATTTCTGCGAAGTACTAGAGATACTTGAATACCCATGTCGACTGCAATGCAATTCACAATAACTAAGCCATGGACCAAGCCCAGGTGTTCCTCAAAGATGAAGGAAATGTGGTGCATGAACACAAGGGAGTACTGTTCAGGAGAAGACCGAAACTGTGTGACTTCCAGGAAAATGAGCCCTGGCATCATCGTTCTGAGAATAAGCCAGACATAGAAAGTCGATGGTCGCTTTTCCTCTAATATATGGAATCTAGGGAAATTTTTAACTTTTAAAGGCATGATGACACAATGTAGAAGGGAGGCCATTAAGGAGAAGAAAATCAGGAGGAAGGGGAGGAAAGGGGAAGGAAGTTAATGGGAGGAGGGATGGAAATATGTCATAAGCATGAACAATTATGCCAGAGTAAAACCCACTGTTCTGCATAACTTACATACACTACAAATAAGAATGAGGGTTATAAGATGGAACATTTAAGAATGATTTTGTCTTTCACTATAGAGTGTGTCTTGATTTATATTACCACAGGAAGATACAGAGTATTAGGCATGTTTTAAATCTTACAGTACAAAGTACAGTATAGCTCCACCCATGCAGTTCACTGATTCAGGGAGAATAACATGACAAGTACCACACAAATTATTTCAGTGTTGAAGGGCAGAGAGTCACGAGGCAACTGACAACAACAAAATTTGTCTAATTTGGACAAAAGTTTCTCAGAAAAATGCATCAGGTATTAAATTCAATAACTTCCAAAGCAGTCAAAACTAAGATATGACTATAATGATAATGCAGAAAATACTACAATTTAAGACATTAACTTCACGTGATGAAATTCATTTCAAAAATGCATATTATATATTGACATATACATTTATATAAATGTACTTCATTTCTACTGATAGTGAAAAAGTTAATTTTACCTCATTCATTAAGTTGTGCTTTGAGATCATAAGTACTTACTACACGTATGATATTGTCCAAGATCATTTAATTCTAAAACATTATTAGTCCAAAATAATTACTTCAGATATTAACTAGCAAGAATTCATGAATTGTAGATCAATTGCAGAACTTGATTTCACAGGGTCAATGATTCTTCATTAATTTGAAGTATAATTATGAAGGACCACATTAAAATCTTAAAACTCACAAGAGAATTATAAGAGCAGGGGAATTCTAGCTATAGGCCAAATGCTAAAATTTGATTATGAAAATAATTTTTTTTTTTTTTTTGGTACCGGGGATCGAACTCATGACCTTACGCTTGCCAGGCAGGCGCTTAAGCCACTGAGCTAAATCCCCGGCGAAATCTTTTTTTTTTTTTTATGAAAATAATTTTTAGAGTATATGATTTGTTTTTGAAAGTATAACACTTTTAATCATAAAATATTAATAAAATCATAAAATATCAATAATAAATCTTTTTATTATTGATATAGTAATTGATATAATAATAAGATAAATAGATTGGGAAGTTTGGGTATTTTATTTTATCTTTTCATGATCATCATCACCATCATTATTTGTACCAGGTAATGCTTTTCTTAAACTCTTATGTGCACAAGTAACATCTGGGAGGCTTCCTGGATTCCTGAGCTCAGCACCCACATTTTAATTTAGTGAGTTTCCGGTGCACCCACCTTATGTCACAGCAGCTGTGTCCTACCTGACTCATCAATGTCACCTTTGCAGCATGACTCACCTTTGCGACATCTAGGAGTCATCTGCCATACTGTGAAGGAAATTCTTTTTCATCTTTATGCCCCTATACCCCTCTGCGCACTCCCTGAAAATCACACTTGCTCACTACATGTTTATCAAATGAAAGAACGTAAACTTTCAGTTAGGGAGGAAGCCCCAGACAACACGAATTCACAGGACAAAAACAAAAGTATTTCCTGCCACACAAATGGGAAGGGCACCAAAGCACTGCCAGGTCCTGCTACAGGAAGCACCCAGCAACTTTTATAACATTATTCACTGTACTGTGCTCTGAATGTGAGCTTTGGAGGAGGGACAGCACGGGGGCTGGGTGAGTTCTCCCGCGCAGACTGGCTGAAAGGGAGGTGATCATAGAAGACAGGCCACGTGCCCCACAGCACCCCAGCCGAAAAGGGGTCTGCTGATTCAGGAAATAGAAATTTTCCTTGCAGTGCTCTGGCACTGGAAAGAAAAGATCTCTCATCTCCAAGGGAAGGCGTCACAGGCACTCAAGGCCTATGAAAAACAGCCCCACCTGTTAGAGCGTGGAGGAGGTGTTTATGAGTATGCACCCTCTTCTCCCGTGATGATGGAAAACCTCACTCACTCCAATTCGCACATCCATTTGTGCACCTCTTCTCAAGGAAAATAAACATGTCTTTCACAAGGGAATGGACCAAGCTGCACGTTTCTTAGTCGGAACCTTGAAATGCAGAAAAGTGAAATCCTTCAGTGGGATAAATATTAAGGAGAAAAGAGGTTGGAAACTTCTTGGATACTGAGTAGTACAGAGAAGAGCAGAGATGAATTAAGAAGAATGCGTGTGAAAAGAGAAAGGCAAAATGGAATAAGCAGAAAGTCAGGAAGTTCAAAATCATCCAAAGATAAAATACAAATAGCATAAGGGGCCCTGGGATTCAGCTCAGGAGCACAGTATGTGCCCAGCAAACACAAGGTCCTGAGTTCGATGCCCGGTACCAAAAAAGAAAAAAGTTCTCAAACAGCATAAGGAAGATGGGTTTAGACAAGCAAACAGCATGGCACATGGAGGACAGGGTGCCTGCTGAGGCATGGCAGTGAAAAGACTGGCATTGAGGACCCATGAGATGGGAAGGGGAGCGGAATGACAAAGAAAAGCAAAATTCTCAGAAATACATATCACTATTAATCAGAAGTGAGTATGATTTCAAGATTTGGTAATTTCCTTAATAATGACAGTTCACAGAGAAAGTGCAAGGAGTATCATAGCAGCTTCTCAGGCATGAATGTAATTTCAAAGCAGAATGGAGACTGAGAAGGGAATCCCACATTTTGGCATGTTTGAGAGATAGAAGTTTCCCTCCCACGGGTGAAGGCCGTCAAGGAGATTGCTTTACTTTCCTTTTGCAGCAAAACAAACCATCACAACCATAGATGCTTAAAATAACAACTACTTGCTATCTTCCAATTGTAAGGGTCAGAAGTCTGGGCACAACTTAGCTGGGCTCTCTGCTCCAGGTGACATCCAGGGACCAGTGTGGCTGCATTCTCGCTGGACGGCTCAGACAGGGAAGGCTCTACCAAGCTCCCATAGGCACTGGGTGGAACTTGCACCATGGGGCTCTCAGACTCTTGGAAACTTGCTTCCTGAAAGCCAAGGAAGGAGGAAAAAGGTCTTGGCTGCCTTGAGTCTCTCAATTCAAGAAAGACCTAGGCCCCCTTTAAAAAGCTCTCCGGACTAAGCCAGACCCACCTGGTACCCTTTCTTTTTTGATTTGTTCAAAGTCAACAGGCTAAGGACTAAATAAATCTGCAATATTCCTTTGCTTTTGCATGTAACTTAGCAGCACTGGAGTGACACCTCAGCACACTTGTCACATTCACACTGGTCATCAAGCTAGTTAAAGGCAGTTCGCAAGGTCCATCAGGAGAAAGGGTTCATACCTTGGCACATGTCACTAGAGGTGACACATGGAGGGAAGGTTGTGCTGTACTGCTGTACACTCCAGTGCTATCCCCTGAAGAGTTCTCATTTATAATGCCTAAGTGGGCAGACATACAATCAGCTTGCTTCATACTTCTAAATTTGTTTTCAAAATACAGTAGAAGAGAATGATTATACCAAGATAAGGTCAATGAATGATGAAAATTAAGAAATCAGTAGCTTTCTTTATTCTAGAATCCTTTGTTCTTTCAAGGTCACCCCCTAATCGATATAGGTAGGCATATTGTTAAATTGAATAACTATAATAACCAGTCAGAGTTGAAAAACTTTGGTAATTTGAATTCTGACATGAAGCTAACAGGAAACTTGAAAAGAATGATTTTCAAAGAGATTAATCCAAAGTGCTAATAGGTAAAAATTTTAAAGGAACCACAGGAGTGTACTTCTGTTCTCTTGGGGACCATTGAGGGTGAGAAGCTTAGTGTAGCTCTCATGTCAGACTTCCCCCATAACTTCTTGCCTACGGCAAGCCACTGGGATCAGCTTCAAATCTGCAATTAAGTCCATGTGCAAACCTTTCAATAACGATAATGCTACACAATAGCTATTAACATTAAAAGTATATTAATATTATCTAATAATATTAAACATGATAGTAAACATTGAAACAATCATGTGTTAAGCAAACCAAATTTGGTAACACTTTCTATTTAGAACATGGATATACTCTTTTTTTCCACATGGATATACTCAATCCATGCTTTCAAATAAACTTCAATGAAGGTCAGACATTTGAATGCAATTTTCAGGTTTGTTTATGATTCTAAGATATGAAAGGTATAAGTATAATATATAAAAGAGAAGATATGAAAGCATTTGTCCTTATTTTTTAATTTAAAGTTTTTATATTTAATTTTATTTTTAGTCAACATAACACATATGTATATTTAAAGTGTAAAAAATGGTAAATAATGTGATATATGTGTATAATATGTAATGTTCAAATCAGGGTAACTGTCCTTTTTTTCTGTTTGATTTATAGTTGATTCTTTAGCTAATGTTTTATATTTCCAGCTAACATAAGCCAACTTCAAATGTGGAAGATACTTTTAAAAGCTCTTACTGTATACTTTACTGAAAGAAATTTGACAAATATAGTATCTCAAAGAATCAAAATGTTGAAAACATCAAAGAATTAAAAATAATGTATTCATCTGCCCTCTGGATAATGATTTTCTTAGTAAAAGAAACAACACAAAAAAGAATTGATTTGACTTCTCAGGAATTTAAAACTTTTAATATAGAATAAATCTAAATTTTAGTTCAAAAAAGTATGGCCAAGTGTGAATATCCATATAATAAAATCTGATAAATATTTACAAGGGAAAAACCCATAAATTTTAGTGAGAAAATTAGCAAAAATTTAAACATGAAAATGTCAGTCTCAGTGATAAAATGATAAGCTAATCACTCACAAACTGCTGACTGGAAAGTAGACAAGAACAGTATTTTTCTGAAACAATTTGACAAATGCAAAAGGTAAGATGGTCCATCCTTATCCATTCAATAACTTCTCCCTTTTAACCTATTCTAAGAAAATTACCAGAAATAAAACAAAAATTGTTATACAAAAATGCTCATCATTGTAGTTCTTATGGTGCTAAACTGGAAAAAATTAAATGTACAACTTTCAGTGAATTAATCACACTGCAAATGCAAGTTGAATTCTTAAGACCCAAGGAGATCATTAGGTTCTAGGGATGCAGTAATGAATGAAACACATTTCTTGTCCACATGGGGCTTACAGTCTAATAGAAGAAACAGTCAAGACAAAAGGAGTTCAAGATTTTCAAAAATAACACCAAGAAAATCAACTGTGAAGTCAGACAGAGGAACTGAGCAAAGCCATGCGAGTGTCAGTTAGGAGAGGAAGTCTCTCTTTCAAGGTAAATTTTGAACTGAGACTTGAAAGGTCAGTGGGTCAGTCATACAACCACCTATCAGAAGTCTGTTGAAGATGAAAGGAAATAAAAGCACTATGAGGTTAATAAACAGGAAGGAGTTATCTGTCTTGAAAACTACATTTCCCAAATTCCTTTGCTAGCAAGGCTTCATATATGACCTAAGCTTTATGAAACCCATTTGGAAAGCAATTAGGATACATGTGAAGTTACTTCCAACCGCTCCATCCGCTTCCTCTGTTGTACCACTGGCTCTGGGAGCTTGTTCTATCCATCTTGCCTTGCACCACCAGCTAAAGGTAGTTGTAGAAATGATGCTGTCATTAGCATCAGCAATACAAAACTCTAAACAAACACAAACAAGAGTTCTGCAAAGGTTTCCTAAAGCAGATGAAATGGTGAATGGTGTCCTGTCTCACTTTCTTCTGTATTTTAAAACTGAATGATTTGTAATTTTAAACATTAGAAAAAGTAAAAAACAAAAATTGAAGAAACAGATGTTACTTGAGGTGGCATGAAAATAGAAGAGTCATGTATCTTCTCAATAAAATCATGAAAATAATCACTTAGTTGAAAATAAGCATGCTATTTATTTGTTAGCGCATTCTCGAGGTGTCCACTCCGCCAGACACTGTCTTGGGGTTGGGTTAAGGCAGAGAACAGAGCAGGCTGTCTTCCTTCCCTCATGGAACTTCTGCTGGGAAAATGGAAAACAAACAAATAGCTCTGACTTCACAAGAGATTGACCAGGAACCCATAGATCTTCTGAAGGGCTGACAGGTTACAAGGAAAAGTTCACCCTAGGTTGTGTGGGAATATTTCACAGTCTTATTTCCCCTTCCCCTCTCCCAGGCAGTCTTCTGCCCCCTCCCCCGATTTTCCCATGTCTTTGTATTTCCAGTCCTTCTGCAGAAAAGCTTAGCTCTTCAAATCCATCTTCAAACCCATCATCTCCAGTGAACAATGGACTCTCTTTAATATCTGGACTCTCTTTAATATCTCTTTAATATCTTTAATACCCTTAGAAATTGGGAGCATATCATTTTTTTCATGTCACACTGAGTAATCATTTCAGAGTCGAAAGAGACCTCAGCACACAAGAATCTCACATGTCAACAAGTCAAAGGAAATAAAAAACCAAATGCAAGTAACAAGGGAAAAGGGAAAAAAGCGGTCTTTAAAATGAAGTAAATTCTATCAAGTTAGAAAGTTTCCTTTGCCTGCCCTTGAGAGTCAGGAACCACTCTTGGGTTTGATGTATTCTGTGGATTCTGTAGATCAAAGGTTTGGAGCAAGATATCCCAGCACTGCTATCTGTGCATACCTAGTTATGCACTTGCAATTTCACCCTGAATATCTGGTTCACTTTCCAAGTTTTCCAGTATCTTTCTGTATGCGATTTTTCACAGTTGCCATGGAAAAAAAATGCTGCCCATCAAAACCCTATAGCTATTGTGATACCTATGACTCTAGAAATCTATCCTAGAGTGAGCAAATTTAAGAAATAGCATTGTAGATGATAGATTTTAGTTTTGCTTTTAACAATCAAACAATTTTAACATTTCTTTTCTCTTCAATGCCACACACACACACACACACACACACATACACACACACTATGTAAAAGTAGAAAGATAGGCCTCTGGGTAGTTTGTCCAGAAGGAAAAAAATCAAACCAAGATCTAAAATTCAACTCACTGGAAGCATTTTGATTAGCTCAACAGTGTATTATCACATTTTAGGACATCTTAAGTGCTCTCAAATGTCCTAAGGTTGGTTCCACATTGAGGACATTGCAGTACTACTTCACTTAAAGACTATTCACTGCAGAGGAAAACCTACCTCATAAGTAGCTGGGTCCCTTCCTAACAGATCTGTCTCATGTCACTACTGTACCGCCATCCTGCAGTTAACAGACAACCAAAAAAACAGAGAGCTCAGATGTCGAGGCTAGGCTCCCCAAGCAGCTCTTAATTCTATAGCCTAGTCCTACCAAGTTCTGTTTCTCAGTTTAGTAGCTTCTGGAGAACTGAAAAGCTACACACAAAGCAGTCTGAATTCACTTATTCAGTAGTTATAGCTTCAGTTGTGCTACCATTGCTTCTGTGAGCAGAGCAAGCGGGGGAAGACAGTAAGTCAACTGCTGACTTTTCTCCCTCTGAGGGAAAGCCAGCACCTTGACAGCTTGCAAAGAGGGTTAAGACCCCAGACCCCTCATATTTCTTGACACCGTTGTTTCATGCCCACTGTATTCTCTGCACCAAAACCAGATACATTCCTTAAAGCACTCAACAAATGATGAATAGGATAATGATCATTTTTAGCCATTGCTATTTTCTCACACTCTCCAAACAGAGCCAACTAAAAGCTATTTAGGTATCTAGGACAAACAAAATACTTTTCTTTCAAATGAGACATCACACTCTATGGTATATATTTATTTGCCTAGGTGTACCTTCTGTTAGACTACAGGCACTTCAAGGATACCGATTTGAGGACACAGTAGGTGATCAAAAAGTGATAATTAAATCAGTAAAAATTCTATTTGCATGCACACATCTACTATAGGATTCTTCATGTTCTTCATTGTCAAGCCAAATGACTTACAGAGAGGCACAAATATTCTTCTAGATAATTGTACCAGCAGTTCATCTACCAGTAGAGAAACCCCATCCAAATGCATTTACTTTGCATGAATGCACTCACTGTTAATTTTGGCCTTTTGTGAAGGTCTCAGCCTTAAATGTTTATAATAAATAAGCAGACAAGCTTGAGAGTAGGTGACAGCTTAGAGCACAGCATGGACACTCAAAGTGCCTCGATATGCAACACTTCATGGAGAGATGACCTGCTGAACATCCTGTTTTGCCCTTACCTTTTTCCACCTTGGTAGAATTATCCCTAATTGTACGAAAAGGCTGTGTGATGCTGTTTAATCTTTGACATTACAGGAAGATGTCATTTCCAAGTACAGTGCAATGTGCATTAGAGGAATTTGCTAGGTATGTTTTCTCCTTCAAATACATACAATTTAGAGGAAGCAACTACCAAAGTGAGTTACAGCAATGAGTCAGCCAGTCAGCTATCATTTACCAGACACTATTTTGGCTTCTTTAAATTATCTTCCTGGAAAATAGCACAAAAGACTTTTGGCTAGAGTAGGCTGTTCGTGCCACATTTCTGACTTCGTTATTATTTTATGACTACTTTCTTCCTGTGTAAAATATACACACAGGAAACATTTAGATTTATGCATTCAAAATAAATTTACTAAAAAGTTCATTGTAAATATCACCAATGGAAGGCTACCAGCATTCTGAAATTCTTCATAAATATCTTGACATAGATATTTAAGAAAATGTATAGAAAGGTTACTCTACTAGTTAGGGATAAGCTACCTGTGTATAAAAGTCACTGTTATGGATTAAAAACTGATGGTCAACTTAATACCAGCTGGATTACATATCCATGCTGCTGAGCATAGATGCTTCATCTGAGGAAAGTTGCCAACATAAATGGAGATGTGGAGAAGGAGCAGTGAGGTGCTAGTGCGTTAATGCACTGAAGTGTTGTGGGTTCTCCTACGTGTTGCTGTTTGAGCCATTAGGTTGTCCTGGAAAAGCTCTGGTCCTCACATTGAGCATTGCTTCCTGGTTCCAGAGAGGAAGACTTGCGCTGCTTGGTCTCCAGGATGAACTTGTCACGCTGGCTTCTTGGCATGAACTCAACTGTGCTTGTCGTTGGAGGAGCTCGGGGCCTCCGTGTCACTGAGGATGGCTGTGGTGCTTTCAGGACAGCCCTGGTCTTGTTGTGAGTGTGACTTCTCGGCTCCAACATAGAACCCTCAAACTATTAGCACAGCTCTTTCACCCCGCTGGCATAGACTTTCTAGTTTCCACCTCTGATCTTTGGGCCTTCCTAGCAAGGATCTGTAAAAGAGACTGGCGTGAGTCCTTCTTGTGGGCTCTAGACCTCCAGTTGGACTCGTGGAAGGCATTGTCATGAGCTCTGGGTCTTCATCTGGACTCGTGTGGGACACTGCTGTGGGATTTATGCCCTTGGCTAAATATTCTTTGTCTTCAGTGTTGTGGATAGATTTCCTGCATCTTCTTGTGTTAACTCTGGGTGACCATCATAAAAATAATATAAACTCCATGTCCTGATTCTAATTGTTCTCTGTACAACCCCTGACTACAACAGTCACATGCACTCTTGTTTACTCTTCATAGCAAACCTGAGTTGTACAGTCAAGTAGTAATGACAAGTTTAGGTTTGGGAGTCAGGTTGTTATTTTCCATTCCCGACTGAATTGCAATTCCATGTGAGCACCTGACTCCTTTCCATCCACTTCATGTCCCCAGGAGCATATGTCAAGCACTGGAGGGAGCAAGTTTTATAATAAAAATATTTTTAAATGGGTCCATCTAACCATGGCAAGGATGTTTTGACAACCTTCCAGAGGATGTATCTTTATAAAGCAAAATAATTCTTTTAATAGTTATTTCCACATTTAGCAAAAATGTTTTCTTTTTCATTCTATTTTGTTAACTTGCTTGATATTTTACAGATTGAAGATCATGCCCATGTTTCAGCCCCAATCTGGACTTTTCATGTAATTCTTGCTGCATGCAGTTCCATCAACTTAAGATGAACAACAAGGTTAGAGTATTAAGTTCAGGATATAGACCCCCGGACTTGCATATTGTCCTTCTTACTCCCAAATATCATGGTGTCCTTCTTACTCCCAAATATCATGGGTTGCTGTTTAGTTATGGTGGGTCTGATACCCAGTCTACTGTCATCTGTAACAGCAAGCAAGACAGCCTAGGCTTAGTCACTCATCCCTTCCCCACATGCCAGCTGCTCAGGCTGGAGGAGGGGTCTCCCTTCCGGGAGAAGCCCCTAAGAAGCTAATTCTGTCACTTCCCATCGCTTCTTAACATTTGAGACATTTGGGCTACATTCTCCCAGAAGCTGCGCTGGACATCATTTCAGAACTGTCCGGAGAGACTCACTGCTAACCACGGATCAAGCTCAAGGGCAGCTTCCTGACCCGCCCCTTGGCCATTCCTTGATCCCAGTTCTGAGGTAGACCTGGGCTATGGTTTCTTTCATTGGTGCAATATCGCTTCCCCTCTGCTGCGTTTGACTTCCAGCTCCAATGTTTGTTCCCATTTCTTCCCCAGTTTCAGTAGTCCAGCTGTAAACACCATTCAAACCACATCATGTCAGAGGATCTGAGGTGCTCTTCCCTGACCCTGACTTCAAATGGGCTTAGCCATAGGGTCTCACAATCTAGATGAAAGTCACAGCCATGTTCCTTTAAGTACTCTGGATCCTTCTGCCTTGAACCTGATTTTTTTACTTCCCTACATCTCACAGTACTGAGAAACCCAGAGTACTTTAAAATTGATCACTGCACATTTCTCTCACCAAATATGACATCTGGCTGATGAAAAATAGCAGTCTCTTCAAATTTTGCAGTGTTTGAACAAAATACTATTAGATTAATGCTGTTTTATTGGGTACACAAAAAATAAGTTCCCAGGAGCAACAGAATTTGAATTGTAGGGAGGAAATTGCTAGAGGGCACAATTGCAGATATATAGATATAGATATAGATATAGATGATATAGATAT
Source organism: Dolichotis patagonum (assembly GCA_004027295.1). Classification (NCBI taxonomy): domain Eukaryota; kingdom Metazoa; phylum Chordata; class Mammalia; order Rodentia; family Caviidae; genus Dolichotis; species Dolichotis patagonum. The sequence continues at coordinate 225,776 of PVJX010000170.1, read as the reverse complement.
AGATAGATAGATAGATAGATAGATATACATGTATCTATAACTGAGAAACAATCCAGTTCATCTTGCCTCATTATTTTTCTCTCCAAAGGAATGACCATTAGAGAAAAGAAACATCCCACATCATTTTTTACCTTAAATCTCAAACTCTAATGGTCTGTAATGAGGCATATGAGAATTTAGGGCAAAAAGAGCCTTTGACATTTTCACTAGCAGTATTTTCTTTACATTATGCTTGCACAAAATAAAAACAAAGTAGAAATAAAGATTGTGATTTATTCTTTCAGAATTGTTAGCATAAGACATTTTCAATAAAAATGTACTTAGCAAATACATGAATTAACCTATCTGTTCCCAAATAATCATAGACACTCTATAAATAGGAGTTCTGAAAATGAATTTGTAGGTCACGAGAGTGACATTTGCTTAGAACCTAGCCTTACTAGCTAGGGTCAAATTCAAGAAGGGGCATTTGGCTTCTGACTTCAACTCCTTAGCCACAAATTTCAACTTTTTAGCCTGACACCGGACACAAGATTTCAACTTTTTAACACACCCTTATACAATTTCACTTCAGTCTGTGTTTTATTTACAGTATGGTATGTATTTAATTGGAACACATAAATACTAACTGACATAAAATTAAAGACTACTAACCACTTGAAGTGCTTACAGTACTCACAGAAGCTGTCAAAAACCATTAGATTTTTTAAATTGAAAACTCATGCCTATGAAATACATTTGACACCCAAGTCAGGGTGTCACCTTGGGAGCCAATACATATTCTTACTTTATTTAGTCTGTAGCCCACTTGATTCTGTTAAGAAGGCAACCCCCATGGCCCTTTCTTGTCTAAGTCTTCAGAATCTTTGGAGAGAGGGATATAGGCAGAATATGAAAAATAGCAATGGCTTACCTTTGACCCTCTCATCCTCAGGTTCTTCATCATCATAACAAGAGATTTCCAAACATCAAGTCACAAGCCACTTCAGGAATCTGGTTGAACACGAACTTCGCCACCAGTCTTAATTTGTTCATTATTGGTCTGAAAGATTTCCCCACTGGGACAGGTTTTAAGACAAATCAGGGAAGTACACTAAACAGCATAACACAGGAAATGAAATAAAGCAATTTTACTGGAGGCGAAGGCTTTTGGAGATCTGTCAACTAGAGATGCTAAGGGGTCAGAGCATTTAGGGCTACCACGGGACAGTGTGATTCCTGAGACTTAATACACTGTGCTTTCCTTGCTGGGCAACATACAAGTGTCCTTTCTGTTCTCACGAGGTCTTACTGTGGTCTCCTGTAATCACCATGCTATTTCAAGGGAGGATGTCAGTGACAGGCAGCTTGAGACCTTAGGAGGAAAATTCCTGCTCAGCACTGCCTAGAAATGGAATCACAGGAAGAGCAACAGGCAGTGCATTCCTGTGGGAACACCCTGTGAAGCATCCTGTGGAACCACTGAGATCTAGGGAGTGCACTGCCAGAGCAGGGCTGGCAGAACTACCAGTGGGTGACAAGCTCAGCCATAGATAATGTTCAATTGCTTCAGGAGCCTGCAGAGGACAATGGAGCACCACAGGAAGAGCAGGAGATATGGAAGAAGGTCCTACCATCTGCTCATTTAACACGTGCCTGCTGGTCTGAACCAATGAAACCTGTGTAACTGTCCCATCAGGTACCTAATGCCACCCAATGGGACTGTCATGCACATACCACTGGTGATTCAAAGCCACCTAGCAGCCAGACATACAAACGATGGCCTGTCACCAACATGGTACCTCTTCCTTTCCTCCAGGAGCATAATCAGATTTAGGTTACCTTAATTCTTCCCAGAACACCATCCAGAACCTACACAAGAGGCCAGGTAGGACCAGACTATGACATCAGACCAATAGCAAACATCAAGAGGTAGACAATAAGAAAAGAACAAAACAAAACAAAAACTCCAGTAGGGAATACATTATTTTACTGTTTAAAAAAAGTAACTTTTCATGTCAGACACTATGGCTCACACCTGTAATCCAAGCCTCCCAAATAGGAGGCTGAGACAAGAAGGTCCAAATTTCAAGTCCAACCTGGGAGGCCATACCAAATTACTGAGACCCTGTCTCAAAAATTTAGAAGGGACAGGCTTCAGCTTAGTGGTAAAGCATTTGACTGGCATGTACAATGCCCTGGGTTTAATATCCAGCATCTAAAAAAACCCCAAACACATTTTTTTATTATTTTATTTACTGTCAAAAGGAAGCAGGACGAAAAACTAGGTTAGACAAACTGTCAGCGGCCTCCGTGCAGGGCTGAAGCGGTTATGGGCCTGAAAGTGTCGTTTGTTTTTTTCCTGCGAGAGATCAGGGCACTTGCAGACCTGAGGCAGAAACTGACTGACCCTGGGCTAAACACAGCTGCGCAGAGAACTCACGCATGTGTTGAGGAGTTCTGACTGTGATTTGTTTGAAAATGGCTGTTCAGAGGGCATGAAATGCTATTTTCAGCCAGGATGCCCTTATGCATCTGCAACAGATTCACATATATGAAAAGTAGGAAGTACAGAAAAAATGTAATCTAGTGGTTTCAGACCAACCCACTCTTAGAAAAGGGCTGTCATCTTTACCAGTGGTTAAAATTCAGAGGGATTAATTAACTAATGATGTTGAAATTCTATGTAATTTGGAGGAAAAATAATGTCACAAGAATTTTGTGTCTGTTGATTAATACTCAGAAAGAACATTAAGTTCCTTGGAAGCAAGGATTCACACAAATATAATAATACAGCATAATAGACTTCATTGACAAAGAGCAACATGACATTTTTAACTTGGCAGTGCTTTAATTGCATCCCTATAAATGAAGCTTTCATTTCCAGTATCAGTCAGCAGGAATTTCACTCTATTAAACCCAGTGTTATAAAAAGGGATCCAATAGAGGCAGTCTATATCTTCCAGAACACAGTTTATAAAGAGATACTTTAGGACACATTTTCGTGGAATTTTCGCTAGTGGAGGCAGGCAATGAACAAAAATTATCCTAATCATGAGGGATCAAATAGAGAATATGCTGAATTTATGGTCCTGCCTTAGTATCTGCAGGGCATTCATTCCAGGACTCCCTGAAGATCCAAAAGTCACAGATGTTCAAGACTCATTAGAAATTATGTAGCATTTGCACACAACCTACCCACATCCTCTGTGTACTTTAATCCATCTCTGGGTGGCTGTAACTAGTAAAATGTCGATCTATGTCAGTTGTTATATGGCATTGTTTAAGGAGTAATGAAGGGGGCCAGTTCTGTGCATGCTCTGTGCACATGCAATTTATTTTTCACATATCGTCCATCTGCAGTAAGAGAGACTCATGTTTATGGAAACCATGGATATGGAAGAATGACCACACCATGTTGCATTGATAGGCCACAGAAATGCGAGAACTAGGGCTCCAACTGGGTACGCCAAATTGGTGCCAGGGGATAAACACATAGCTTGCAGAGGCACCAGGAGGTGACACCAAAGGACAAAACCAGTTACAGGGACACTGTACCAGAGCTTGGTTTTCAGCTTAAGAGCCAGACAAAGGAAGCTGATACTGAGAAAGCAGGAATGTGCTCCCGGCCCAGGGAACCATCTGAGAAGCAAATCAGGAGACACAGGCATCCAAGCCCCAAGCCTCCTCTCATTTCTTTCCTCACTTTTCCTCAATTACTGTTACATAAAAATTCAAATTGGAAATATTTTCCTTTTAACTCAAGGTCATCTATTATTGATTCCTATGGGACTATCTGGTTACAAATTAAAATATAAATTGTCAAAGTCAGTTCATTTCTAAGTGACTCACACTACGGAGACAGAAAACACATGAGAAATGTATCACCCAAGCCAGAAGTGACAACTCTAGACTACTTCTCTTGTTCTTTTTGATCTAGCTCCAAAACTGAGTCAGACCATTTTACGGTGAAAGTCAGAAAGAGGAAAAACTGAACAGACAGAAAAGGATATTTGAGTGCTAGCAAAGTCTTTCTCCAGAAAGACAGACACCCACACCCATACACAAAGGGCATGCGTGCGCGCGCACACGCACACACACACGCACACATGCACATATTGAAGCCTGCACTGCCTTCCCCAGTAAAGTGCTCACCATTGCAACCATTTATGCTGTTGGAACAATATATTCTACATCACGTATCTCCAGATAACTACAAATGTTTAGACATAATGCAGGGAATGACAAATGACAGAGTTTAAAGACAAATGAGAATGCAAATAACAGTCTCCATCCATGGCTGGTCTCAATGGGATAAAGATCATGGACCGTAACAGGAGAACATGGGATAACGCAGGCACGGGAAGCTGTTTTATTGCAGATAACCAGGGGACATGAACCAAGTTAAAAACATGGACAATGCACAACAAAATTATGCTGAAGAGGACACTTGAGGTCTAACACCCCACCATGTGACCATTCTTAGTACCAGGCTCAAGGAGGTGATGCTAGAGACTTAGTAAGCTGACTCATGTCACACACCTATATATAAGGAGTACAGAAAGACGCATCCAACTGAATCATTTAGGGTACCTGCATATTTTCTGAACTGAATTGTTTCATATCTTCTTAATTATTTCTTTTATTTCTATAAAAATCTCAAAGCCTGATGAACCAAAATTACTTGAATCTTAAATGAACTCCACTGTACATCTGTAACATAAGACAATGAAAGTGGAGTCCCTTTCCAAATGTCCTAGGTAAGCGAATCAATTTATGAAGGAATTTCAGCGGTATTCAAATTTATGTAAAAGGCTAATTATGATATGTATCTCTACAGAAAAATATGCCAGATATTTCTACCCTAAGACATATCATTGCATAAGATCATTTTAACAGTCTTGGATATACACCCTACTTGTGAAGTTAAAAATAAAAAGAAATAAAAAGAAAAACTCGCTCACATCTGCAAAGGAAATACACATTAAACAGGAGACTTCTCATCAGCCCACATGAAAAGTACAGCCAGCCACTGAGATTTCAAAGGAAATGTGAAGAGACGATGAAAACAGCTCCCAAGACAGGCTATATGAGGTCTCAGGTAGAGGTCTTTCTCCTTGGTCAAAAACTAAAAGGAAGAAAAAGTGCAACAAATATTTCAAATGCAAGGTCAGATGTATGAAATTAGAACCAACATTCCGAGAGTGCCAAATTGTAAGACTGAATGGAAATCCTTACTAGTTTTAACTCTACCACAGATCCAAAGGCTGCTATCAGAAAAACACCCTGATCAAAGGTTGGCATCAAAGTCTGTCCCCCAGACTGATATCGCCAAAGCATTAGAACCTGCAGAAGGAAGGCTCATCTTTGAACCTGACAGCAGGGAATTCTGTACTTGCCTGAAAGGAGTATCTCAGCTGAGTTCGTCAGGAGAGATAGAAGCTGTTTGCCTCAAGGACTCCTTAGCATCAGACTCAATTTCTGGCTAATCTCTCTGGAGACCTCTTGCTCCTTCATCAGCAGAGAAACTGCCCTGAAGGGGATCAATGTGACCACTTAGGAAAGGAGACCCAGTGAACCTCAAGTTCAGGATGACAAGCAGCAGGCCACTTGACAGTGAGGACCTCTGCCCAGAAATTCCATGTGACCAATGAAAGTTAAATCACACCAGCTGAAATAAGAGCTTGTGTTTTTTTTTTCCAGCTTGAGTTTTTGACTATTTTGTCCAATTAAATGGAACTTTTCAGGAATTCAGTGTCTTCTTGAATTAAATGCCTTGACTCAACTCAACAGGACAGTGCAGTTATACATTTTAGGGAAGAGCTAAGCACTGCAAAGTCAGTAGAAGAGGAAAGAAAATGTAATTTTCTTGTTCCCAAAACTGGCTTTGTTCTCTGCTATGCAGGTGAATGGGATCCAATTTCCAAAGTCCTCCGGGGTTTAGATTCTAGACCTAGGATACAGCTACTCAAAAAAAGATTGACCTGTAAGGGATAAAGTAAAGAATTAAATAATTCTTTTACAAAATTTACATAGTGTGTTATAAAATTGTCATGGCCAGTTTATGCTTTAGTAGTGCTGTAATTGCAGAGTTGTTAGGCAAACTGATTTAAGAAGCCATAAAGCCTCAATTCTAGCTTTTCCCACCCTGTTAGACCAGGTCTCCTTCTCTTTTCCCTCATGAAAGAGCACAGTTGGGGAGGCAAGATCCTGAGCCTTTCTCATCTCGGGCTTTGCCTTTGGCCAGGCTCCTGGGCTGACCTGAATCCCGGGCCCTCCCTACACCATGACTGCCCTGCCTGGCACTCCAGCAGTACAAGGGGGCCATCCACAGAGCTGTCTTTCAGGGATCTCCTGAGTTTGTCTCTTTCTTTCTTTCTTTCTTTCATTGGGATTAAACCCAGGATCTATATCCCCAGTCCTCTTTTCATATTTTATTTTGTTCCCGTTGTGTTGTTAAACTGTCCAGGCTGGCCTTGAACTTGCAATCCTCCAGCTGTAGTCTCCCAGAGTGCTGAAAGTACAGATAGGTAACACCATGCCCAGCTACAGATCCTATTTCATTAATTCCTCCACACTCATCTCTGGACTTAATGACAATTTTGTTCAAAAACCTGAAGGATGTGGTCACTGAAGTATCCCTGTTGGATGGGGGGAAATCTATGGAAAGGACCACTGCTACGGTCTGGATGAGTATGCATCCCCATGACCCTCCCAAAATTGCATGTGTTTAAAACCTGACCCTCCGAGTGGTCTTATTGGCAGGTGGCAGAACTGTATGAGCTGGGGCTTTATGGGAGGTCTTTAGGTCATTGGGGGGCATGGCTGGAAGGGACCAGTGGGATTTGAGTCCCTTTCTCTCACTTTCATTTCACAGGCACTGTGGTGTGCTCCCTGCCACAGGCCTGAGAGTAACAGGAGCCCAGGTCATGAAGATCACAAACTGGAACCTTCAAACCAAGGAGCCCAAATAAACCATTTTTCCTTCTAAGTTGATTTCCTCAGGTATTCATGACAGTGACAGAAAGCTCACTGTTTGTCCTGTGGAAATCCATTTTCAATGTAATGATCTTTAGTACCTGTGTGAATATGTGAGCATGATGAATGCCGGGATAGGAGGAAAAATCGCAAAAAGGAATCTGAGGAGGGCATCACTAAAAGGATGCAAATTTTGAAGTGAAAATCAAAGGCCATTAATACTGATTATAACTATATGGGAAAAAATAAAATGAGAAGGGGAAGATAAAAATAGATGTGTTCTCTGTAGGAGTAAAATTAATTACAGCCATTCATTGTGAGCTACTTATCATTCATGCCTAATTATGCAGCACAAGTACAATTATGTGTATTGTTAAATATTAAAATCATAGGACCAGAATTTTCAAGCTTGAAGAGACTTTTGAGATCACCTAGGTCAAACCACTCCTTTTATAGACAGGAAGTTTGGAACATAAGACATTAAATAATTTACTGATGGTCACAGAACTGACAAAAGAACCCTAGCCCAGGCCTCCTGGCTGCCAGACCAGGGCTCAGTCCCTGCTGGCGGAGCCTGCCAGGGAGCGCATCTACCTTTCAGCAAAGTGGTTCTGATTAGCATAAGAAATGCTACAAAGAGGACTCTGTTGTTTTGAAAACAGAAATGGATTTTCAACCATGAATTCAAAGTATACTTTTTCAGATATTAGTAAATCATTCAAGAGGACATATTTTTGTGGTAAATAGTGGTTCTCAAGCAATAAGAACTGCAAACTATGTATTTAGGGGAGGGGAGCAGAGGCAGATAGGTATCTATCTGTAAATAAATTGTGGAAATTAAAGAAAACCAACATAAGACAAAGCTTTAAGATGTCATGTTTCATTTATTACCTAACACACCATGTAAGACACAAAATATTAACTTTTATCTCAGAGAATTGCTGTTATAATCATTATAGAATCACTACAGTCCTTCTCGTGCCTCAAGGTGACAGGACTCTATGCTGGTCACAGTCTATGCAACTCTAACTACCCCAGTGGGGAAACATTTCTAACCATGCTCCACAGGGCAGCATTAAAGCCCACACGTCTCCTGACAGCCCCAGAAAAGCTTCCTCTTGGTCCTCCTCTATCTCCTACCCAACCAAGCACCACCTCATATGAGGCAAATCCCTTTCTGAGAGCTTGATCTGAGACAGAAAAAGAACCAAGCTTAAATCTTTCCTATCCTAGTTATGTTTGTGCAAGAAGAGCACATCCACATCCTGTGAGGATTCTTACGCAGAGAGCAATACCACCGCGGGGAAGCGGCACGCACTTGTGGGCTACATCCAGGAAGTTAGCGAGAGGATAGGAGGAGGATGGGGGCCCTCGTGCTCGCCGTCGGCCATGCTTCCCAGGCTGCCCGGGATGGGAAGAGTAATCCATGCTTCAAGATGGCGGTGATTGTGTTTATGTCTGTGGGACAGAGCATTTGGGTGGAAGCTGGGAAACCAGTGTGGGCTGCTTCACGGCACCATCACCAGCAAGCTCCTGCCCTCCCTTTCCACTAACTCTCTGTCACACATTGCTAAGTGGCACACACCAATGCTTTTGTCCCCAGTCATCTTTCTTGCTACCTGTTTAGTTTAGAACTCCTTTAAAATTAGAAGATATTCCAACAGCTTGACTTGAGATATGTCGTGAAGTCCACCATAAATACTTGGCTGTTTCCATGATGTCTCTGATCAACTTACAGACCTGAAGGGCCAACAGGGGTGGACTCAAAAATCCCTCCCTGCTGGAGTAGGACCATCAGGTATGCAAAGCAGAGGAGTGGAGCGCTTAGCTCACACAATCAGTATCCTTCTCAATGAGACCATTCCTGTTCTCTAACGGTGTGGGCTGTAGTGGTGCAGTTATGGTGCATTATGTTACTAATATTAACTTACAGAGGAATGTAAATATAGAAAGAAATATTGAAATTTCACACCCTCACACAACTAATACTTCACAGAATTTTTCATTGTTGTCTGTATGCATACATATTTTTCATGCAGTTGAAACTAAAATAGACATACAAAAGTTATTTGGAATTTAAAATCTTGATTATATAGCATGGTCATTTTGTTTTGTTTTTTGGGAGTCTCATTATATAGCTCACCATGTAGACCAACCTGGCCTTGAACTCTATGAGAATCCTCCTGCCTCAGCCTCCCAAGTGCTAGAATTACAGGTGTAAGACACCACATCCAGTCTATATCATTTCAATATACTGTCTTCATACTTGTCTTATTAATGACTGCAAATTATATTATGTTAATATGTTATAGTATACTTTATACTATTGCATAAATAAGTTGCCTATAATTTTTGCTGCTATAGTTTGATGCATTAAGAAATTTATGTGTACAGTAATTTCCTTCTTTATTTCCTTATAATAAATTTCTAGAAGGCAGTTTACTAGCACTAAAGCTAAGAACTGTGTACATGAGAAAGCATATACGAAGCAATAAAATTACATAAAACATTCTGAGTAATATTACATATCAAATTTATTTGTAGAGTGGTATACAAATCACAGAGGTATGTATATATTTTCTATAGTTCTATAGTCTAATTCCAGTGTTTAATTGCTTTTAAATTTTTACTAGAAAACATTTTTAACTTTTTCAATGAATAATTCATTAATCAAGAAGTCATACAAGACCTGAATAAAGAATGAATAAGCACAAAAACTTTAACACCTATAGTTAATCTAGAACTCAAAGGAAAATTTCATCTGAAATAATCTTAAGATTTTGGGAAGCCACATAATTTCTCTGGGTTTCAATGTCCTTATTTAAAACAAAACAAGTAAAAACCTCTAAACCCTCTGCTTGTTTTTTAGCTCTCTATTCATACGCAGTATTATTTTACAACAAATGAAGGCAGGCTGTATATTATATCATTTCACAGTAAGGGTCACGTATCTCCCCAAAAGGACTGAAAGGTGAGACATTTAGGTAAGCGATTTTGGAAGGACAGACCTAAGAATGCTCTTGGGCTAGGTACAAAGAAATATAATTAGTGAAAATCTCTTTATAAATCTAGCCTGGCAAATCTCTTGAAAGGATCTGAGACTGGAAATCAGCAACAGATGGCAACATACTTGCACAAAGCCAAGTTTCCTATAACCTTGAAATTCTGAAAGGTCCCCGAAGAAAAATCAGATAGGCTCTTAACCAGGATTGTCCTCGAGACAGATGAAGCTAATGGACTTGTGGCAAGCGAAGCAAATGAGATGGATGCTGCACAGACTCAGGTCGCCCGGGGAAAGGACATCTTGCCATCAGGCCTGTGGAATAAATCTTGAGGCTGATATAAGGACAGGTGTGAGGTGAGCCTCGGCAGGATGCCCAGGTGACAGGCCCAGCTCGCACCTCGCTTGGGGCGAGTGCAGCTGCGAGGCAGAAGCAGAGCCTGGGTGGGGCAGCTTGACACAGATGTGATTTCCCATCACACATCACAGTCACTGCAGTCGGCAGAGTGAGTGCGAATGTAACCTCAGCCGCAGACCTCAAGACACAACTTCCTGCAGTCAGCACCAGTGTAATGGTACATGGCAAGAAGAACAGTGAACATAATGGAAAACAGCTTTGTTTCTTCCGAATCATAAGTAATACTCTTGGTTCCACCTTAAAAGGTTTCCCAGGCTTCATGAGGCCTTTTGTGCCTCAACAAATCCTTGAGATAGAGGCGAAAGATGTGAATACAAGTGCTCCATTGGTGCCAAGCAAGACGTCACTCAGGTCAGCTGGCTGTGTGCATAGAAACTATTAGCTGCACACATCAACTCCACTGAACAGACCTTTAAACACACTGAGGATGATTTGAAATCTGCTCATTCCACAAAAATCTCTAGTTTCCACCTCCTTTGCCACCCATTTACCCTATTTATTTGTGTAATAAACTTTATGGACCATCTGCTATGTGCTTAACAAAGAATTTATCCCCAATAAGTGTCTGTGTACAAGAATCTTCATAAATGTATTTATCCTGAGTCAGCCTAGCTTTTTTACTTGAATGTGGAAAAACAAAAGGAGAGGGAAAAGTTTGGTATAAATAAAGCAGCAATACAAGGAGACAGAATGAAATTTAACACACAGTTTCTGAAATTTAGTGAGAAAACACACACAAAAGCTAGGCTCTGTTGACAGTGTGAAGACCTTCAAAGTCCTTCTGTGGCTATTATTTAATCCACCAAATGTTTGTTTTATTGTATATGTTTGTAGTACACAAGGAGTACAATCATTATGGGGAGTTGCCATATGTACATAATACATTTTAATTGTTCTCTCTTTTGTTCTTCATCTCCAGCCCTTCTTCTTCCACCCTGCTCCTTCTAACTCGTGATCCCTTTCCCATTTGCAAAGGTGCTATTTTCATATTTTCCCTGCAATTATTTTTTGGCTCCTTCCCCCTTCTCCCTTTCCCCTCCCTCCATTTTTTCTTTACCTAGTGCTTTGAAAAAGATCTCCACAGTTCCCCTTTATCTATTTCTTCTCTGTGTCTGTGTCTCTCTCTCTCTGTCTCTCTCTCCCTCTCTCTATATATATATGTATCTATATATATGTTATATATATATTATATATTATATATATAATTATATTATTGTATTTTATTATATTATATATTATGTACATTATATATAATATATAGAGAGATAGATAGATAGATATAGATATGTAATGCCACACAAAATTTAAGCCTGTGTGTCTGAATAATTTCACATAATACTAAGTTATGGTCTCCAGTTTTATCTGTTTACCTATGAGTGCCTCAAGTATGTCTTTCTTAATAATAACAACAGAATAGTACTCCATTGTATATAAATGCTACACTTGCTCTAGTCACTCTTCCATTGATGAGCATATACGCCATTTCTAAGATTTAGTATTTATAAATTGTGCTGCTATAAGCATGGATATGCATGTATCCCTTTAACATGAAGACTTTAACTATTTTTGGAAGACATGTAGAAGGAAAATAGTTGGCCCAAATGGAATTTATAGTTTTTAGTTTTGAGGCATCTCCACAATGATTTTCATAAACCACCAAATGTTGAGACTGGTGAATTATAACCCAGTGTATCATTTCAAGGAACACCCATAGCAGGAAAGAGAAAAATAATGAAATTTCCCCCTTTTAGTGCTCAGGAATTCTGAGAAAGAAAGGCAAAAGAAAGAAGGAATACAGAAGGGGAGGCAGAGGCAGAGGCAGAGGCAGAGACAGAGGCAGAGGCAGAGACAGAGGAATAAATCCTGACCACCCTTATAGGTATTCTATAAAACACTACCTAGTCCAGTCTCATTTCTAATTCAATAGAAGCTGCCACAGGAAACCTGAGCAGGAAATTAGAATCCACTGTAAATTACAAAGAGGCCTAAAAACTGCAATAAAGTTTGTCAGCTTCACTGAGCCAAATGGATTTCTGGACTTTAAAAGCAGTCCCATTTATTCCATTTCTTTTTTCTTAAAAGACAGTAACTCTATCTCCTAAATGAATAAAGGTTGAGTATAACCAAAAATTTATTTGTCACATATATTTATTTGAGGTATTGGAAATTCCAAAAGAAGTACACATATTCCAGATTCTTCTATGAGAAAATAATGCCCATCCTGATCACTCAGATGTGTCATCTTGTAAATTAATATCATTCCAAATAAAACGGAAATCATCACAGGAGTGTGTGTCATTAGAAGATGGCAATGTATGACACAGGAAGAATTTTTCAAATTAGTGTTGAGGCATGGACACTTTATCATAATTTATCTAATCTTAAAATCCCTTTAAGATGCAGCAATTTGAATCAAATTTTGCAATTTATACCTGCCATATGAATTTTCTCATACTGAGAAATTATATAAAGTGAGTCAATCTGTCATTTTATAAAGTAAGTTTAGCACTAAAAGAAATAGTGAGCTGGACTAGTAAAAAAGTTTGTAGTGGGGGAACCCTAAAACTTAGACCTGATGAATCCCACCATCTCATAACTTGCAGAAGATAATGAGGCCCAAAGGGCACCAATGCATTTTAGTCTCAATGTTTAAATAGATATGAAGAACCAGGTATAGCTTTACTAAGGACAAAGTTACTTACATAGTTGAAAATGCACTTATACATTATATAACAGAAAAGTGATTAGAATCTTGAAAACTGACCCCTACAAACTTTTCAGCCAATCACTCACTCAGAAACCAAGAAAGATCTAAAACTCATAATGTGATAGCATGTCATTTACTAACAACAGAACCAGTATGAAGAGGAAATTTTAGAGGTCCTTCACTACATGTCAGTAAGTATCTTCGGTTTTGGGCAGCTCAGTGATTCTGAGGTCATCAACAGAAAAACTGGCTTTTCAGTGACAAGCTCACCCCTTGATGAGGGACTCTGTCTCTTCTCTATAAATCTGTCAGACTGAAATCTTAAGCAAAGAAATGACCAGAGCCAGAGCTATGACATGTAGCCCAGCCCACATGTGTTAGGCTTGGGCTATTTGGTCAGTAGGGTTGTTTGTGGTATAACATGTACTGTGTAACCTTTCCCAATTTCTTAGCCCTCTGACCCTTCAGTATCCTTAGGATACGAATTCCTCTCATTCTTTAGACCCCGCTTGAAGGGCACCTCCTGCACAATAACCCCAGGGAACACTGATGGGTCTCACTGTGCAGGAACACGCAGTAGTCACAACTCCATTTCCAGTATCATCTTAATCAATATTGTCTTCAGAATTACACTGTTCCTTTGTGCTTAAGGCATAGTAGCTGCTGAGTAAGTGTGCCTTGGTCAGCTCAGACCACTATAACAAAAATGTCCCAGATTAGATAGCTTAAAAAACAGATAACTGGGGGAGGAGCTGAAGATGGCAGACCAATAAGCAGCAGGATACAGAGCCTTCCTGAGACAACTCAGATGCTGGAATAAAACATCCTGGAGAGGTCCAGACAGAGGGAGATGGATCCTCTCAACCCAGGAAGAAACTAAAGGAAAAAGAGCTGGTCAAACACACAGTCCCGGGACTACCATTGGAGAAGCTAAGATTAGCAGCCACGCCACGCCCAACCCCCTGAATTCACGCCACCGTGACTGGTCAGAGCAGCTGGACTCACACCACAGCTGCGCTGAAGTCGGAGGTTGGCGAGCCTAACAGAGAACGGAGCCAGCGAGGGACCTGCATTAACCCATGGTGAGTACTGGGAATAAGACCCTCCTACAGGAAAGGGGCGACCAACTGGATGACATGTTGGAATCGAGCAGGATGGGCATGAACTAGGAATTGCAGTGACTTCAGTTGGTTGCTCACTTCCCAGAGCAGATTGGTGGGATCTGCTTGGCTTGTCACACCCCTGGCTGGGACCCAATAAGTCATTCCAAATCAATTCCCTACATACAGCACACACTAAAGGGGTGAAGGCCCTTGAAGGATGACTGGCCCAAAGAGGAGGGGCCAGTATACACCACCCCTGCTTGCATCTCATTGACCAACAGCAGACTAGAGAGGGCAAAAATCCCTAGCCATCATGCTTCAGAAGAACCATAACCAACAAAGAAAGGGGCTCCTTATTTCTTTTTTCAAGGGACTTCCACTATACACTTATATGGAAGAAACCAAAAACACAACAAGAGCAACAAGAGAAACAAATAAGAAAAAGCCCCCAGGCCCCAACCCTGAGAATATTGATCCAGGAGAGGTAAATACAAAAGAGATTGAGGGCAGCAAACATGCAACATCAATCACAACATCAGAGGACATAAAGAGATAACTTCAGGATCCCATAAATGAACTCAAAACTGAAATATTAATTCAAGAAAAGCAAGATGTAAGTAGATTAATAAAAGAAATGCTAAGCACCTCTCAAGAAGACACAGACAGAAGAATGGAGGAATACAAAAAAGGAGAGAAATGTTCAATGAAAAACATAAAGAAAACCTAAAATACATGAAGCAGATTCAAAGAGATTACCAGGAAATTAAAAACTCCATTGAAAGCTGGCAAAATTGCTTGAAAGAAACTAAGGATAGGCTATCAAAACTTGAAGACAGGTTTGCAATGTGTTATCATGAAAGGAAAGATCTCTTAAAAATAACAAAGAAACAGGCAGTAACAATACAAAGTCTAGAGGATGACAAGAGGATCTATAACCTAAGAATAAAAAATGTGAGTGAAGAAGCAGGAGTAAAAACAAAGGAATTACAAAGGCTATTCACAGAAATAATTAAGGAAAACTTCCCAAGCATAACAAAAGGAAATGATATTCAGGTGTATGAGGCATACAGAACTCCAGCCACCTACAACCGAAACAGAGCTACACCCAGACATACAATAATCAAGATCCCAGAAATTCATCACAAGAACAGAATACTAAAAGCTGTCAGAGAAAAGAAACAGATGACCTATAAAGGAAAACCCATCAAAATCACTGCAGACTTCTTGACACAGACCATCAAATCAAGAAGAGGGTTGGAGCAAAGTATTCCAAGCCCTGAAAGAAAATAGCCTCCAGCCCAGATTGATGTAACCTGCAAAACTGTCACTAGAAATTAATGGCATGACAAAGAGGAACTGGAGGAATTTGTGACCACCAATCCAACCCTACAGAGAATACTGAAGGACATTTGAGAGAGAGAGAAAAAAAACAACCAGGATTTCTGAAACAATGGTAGAGAGGCCTCAATGAATGGGACAGACAGTGGAATGAAGGAGAAAAGTAGACAACCAATGGCAGAAAATTAGCATAGCAGAAATGAGGCAGAGAAGGCTGGCTATAATCTCTAACATAGATGGCCTTGATACACTAAAAAAAGAAAGAAAGAAAAAAAAGAAACAGGCAGAGTAGATCAGAAGGTAGGGTCCACCGAGATGCTCTGTATAGGAAATGTAATTAACCTGAAAAAGGGTTTATGGACTGAAAATCAAATATGTGAAAACAATGCTGTATGTGACAGGGAACCAGAGAGAAATAAGGGCAACTCAACCAGCACCTGGAAATAGGTTGGAAAGACAGGATACTTACATGCAGTAGAGAACTACTCAGCTATAACGAAGGAAAACCTTGAGGCTTTTGTAGGTAAAGGAATACAACTTGAGATCAAGTCCAGGACTGAGAAGGTTCGCAACCACTTAGGTAAATAGCAGGGTGCCCCCTCAATCTAAAAACGGAGGGGGTTGGTGGGACCCAAAATGTGCAGTGCACCCTGTGGGAGTAAAAGGGGAGGAATTGTCTGAAAAAAGAAGGCAGAGGATATTGCTAATAGTATATCAGGATCTAAAACCCACATTACTCACACCACTCTGTTTGGATGGATTATATTCTGTTCCAGTCTGTCTACTTGTATTAGATTTGAGGGCACAGACAGCTATCCCTAAAATAGCAGGATACAGTATGGTAATCATCCTTAATTTCCTAATAACTTAATCTGAAGCCCTGTATAACTTACACTGTTTTATCAAGACTAATCTTAATTGAATCTTGTTTGTTAGATTGCTGTTTTGTATTGACAGATTTTATTGAAATCTGTTATGATTGATAGTTTCAAGTCTGAGAGTATAGGCAACTACACTGAAGATGACAAGATTCACTAGGATACCCACTCTGGCTTGATTATTCCATGCTTTTGAAGTTTTACACTGTCTACAATGTTTTGTTTTTATTAATACTGTTATGTACTGCTATATTCAATTATACTATGCCTGATGATATAGACAATTCTATTGAAGATAACAAGAGACAACACAGTAACCATTGTAGATCACCTTGTACTGTGGTTTTATATGACTTTTTCATTTCATGTTTTTATAGGAATTTTTTTTGTTTCATCTTGCTACTTTTTTCCTCCTAATACAAAAAGGATAGAAATCCATGTAGAGACTCATGCATGCATAGAACCTATGAACAGTTTATGAGAACTGATTATACAATGCATGATGAAATGACCAACTACTTTGAAGAAAAAGAGACACTAAGGTACCCAGTGCTGATTCCGTAGCATCATAAAGTGAAACCCAGCAATACTATTATTCTTTGTTCAGAGTGATTTTAGCCTGTTCTGTTTTGTTTAAGTTCAACATACATGAAGGTATGGACAGCTATTTGGAAGAGAATGAGAGACACTATGACAGCCATTTTTGGCTTCCCTATTGTCTGGTGTTAAAGACCTAAAATGCCTTCTTCATCCTGTTCAGATCAGTTCTATACTATGTTGTTTCATGTGAATTCTCTGTATGTGAAGATACGGACAACTATTTGGAAGAAAACAAGAGGCAATATGATAGTGAAGATCTCTGATTATCTTGCTTTGAAATTTATGTCTCTTACACTGCTTTCTTGTGTTCTGTTTTGTTGTGTTTAATTTTACAATCTTTAAAATAAAAATTTTTTTAAAACCATATAATTGTTTCTCATAGTTTGGGAAGCTTGAAACTCCACAATCAAGGTACCAGCAAGGTGAAGGCTTGGTGAGGGCCCCCTTCTTTGATTGTTGATGGCTACTTTCTTGCGATATTTCCAGGTATGGAGAGGAGTATCCCTTCCTCTTCTGATTGAGTCCCTAATCTCACCACGATGACCTCATCTGACCCTGATAACCTCCCAAAAGGCCTATCTCCAAATACCATCTCACTAGAGGTTAGGGACTCAATACACAAATTTTAAAAGGACACAAACATTCAGTGTACTTCAAAAAGCTCAGTAAATTGAATGAAAACTCAGTCATAGTTTATTCTTATTAAATGTTCCCATCACTACCACTAAGCTTCTGAGACAAAGTCTAAAATTAAAACATTTCATTTTACTTCTTCTAAAAGCTAGCAATCATCACACCAAGACCTTTAGTCCACCTCTCAGTACTTTCTATTTTTCACCAATGAGTCAGACAAACTGAGTGCTATTTTATCGGTATACATCAGTATCTCAGTGTCCTTTGATATTCATGACCTCATCTCTAGCAGGACATTCAGGTACTTTTCCTCTCATGTGAAAAAGAAAATAAAATACAATTCCCTATCTCTATTTTTGAAGAATGCATCTTACTAAGTGTTAGCCAAAAACAGGACACCCTAACATTATTTACATTCTTTCAAGAAAAGTATTTTTTTTCTACTGCAGATGCTATGATATTGACTTGCATTTACAAAGAATTATTCTGAGCACTATCATTCAAGAGTGATGCTTCATTTAGAATGGTTTCCAAACTTTGGCATCTCCTAGGATAGGTTACCTTATATGTGTTCCTGTAATCTTCACAAGAGCACTATGAGAAGATTCTCATTTTTCCAATATAAAATTGACTTAGAAGAACTGGAATAACCTGTCCAGTGATATAGAGCCAAGACAAGATCAACAGGATCCCATCACTCATTTTTCTGACTGTAGGTAAAATAATAATTCAACATGTCAACTGGTCTTTCAAAACCACATGCTGAAACAAAGCATTGAGGGGGTATAAAATATAGCAAGCACCTTTGATATTACATGTGCTAACAGATGAAGAAGGGCTCTATAAAAACTAAATGGGGGGGCTCATTTCAAAGCTGTAGTTTATAGCTCGAAGGAATTAGAATTTGATTCCTACTTTAGGATGTGATAGATGCTTTTAAAAAATCAACTGGACCAGCCATCTATCCATGTGTCTATCCATCTACCTACCCTTTATTTTTTCTATGTATAGAATGTCAGAACTTTATGAGATAAAATTGTGCAATTTTAATTTTTGGATATTTTAATTTGGTGACCTTTAACCTAACATGACAAATGCTGCCTTGTAACACATTTTAAAACAGTAGAACAATAGTATAGCTTGGAGACATTTATTCTATTTCCATGAGGCTCAGGTAAAGTAGCTTCCTGAAAACACCAAAATACGTAAAGAAGCAGCAACAAATAAAAGGAAAAGTATCTAATTCACTTTGAGAACCAAGAGCATGCTTTTAACATGGGTATTCTCCTTGATTGTTCACAAACATCAAAAAATAAAAACACTGTGAAGAAGACACACTATCATTATTACCAAAATATACCATGCATATCTGAGTGGTCTAGGGGATTCTGGGAATAATAAATATGGCGCTGGTACAGTGTTCAGACACACGGCATCTGCTCAGAGAACAGTGCTATCTAAATACAGTGCCCTGCCCTTCACTGAGGGAAATGAAGACTCGGCAGGTTGAGTAGCACTATTTCCTGTGCAGCCCTCACAATACAGTTAAGAGTCAGCTCAGGTCTTCTTGGTTCCAAAGCTTAGGACCAGGAAACTGCCATTGCCAATTCCTAAAGGCACTTCTCTTCAATACAAAATGGATATGGGAAAATTAAATGGGCACATGTCTCTGATCTGCTTAAAAGAAATGAGCTCTGAAATCCCACACACTTTTCCATGCCGAGATAGGGACTCAGTTAAATATCAGTGTCAGGCTAAAAACTAGAATTCCTTTAAAATGTCAGCAAGGGCTGGGGATATAGCTCAGCAGCACAGCACCTGCCTGGCAAGCATGAGGTCAGGAGCTCTATTCCTAGTATAAATAAATAAATAAATAAACAAACAAACAAATAAATAAATAAAATGTCAGTAAAGATAAGGCTCTGAAAGAGAGCCTTTTTAATACAAAAAGTCACTGCTCACTTGACTTCAGCTTCACTTGGCATGGTATCACTGTTGAACGTGTGAGCCAAGCCTGGCTTCATGGTTGGAAAATCAGGAGCTGTGTGATCCACTGTCCTCTGGGAAACTCCAGTGTCTCCACTCACCGCAGGCTCCGTCTTCTCTTCCATTTCTTCTCATTGGCGCATGGCCCACCCACTGGCAAGCTTCCACTTGCCTCTTTGCATGGCAACACTTCCTGCCTTCCTAGGCACCATCCGAATTAGCGATGTTACTCCTTCTGTCCTGGACACTTTTCCCTCACTGAGACTCAATCACCTATGCTGAAACTTAAGAAAAGGTGCTTGGGTCATGGCGATCAGGAGGCAGAGAAAGAGAAAAAATTTCCCCAGCGAACTCAGCAGATGAACTCATCAGAAAACTAATCCACTGGTGGGTACAGCATCCCCGTGAGTCAGTCACCTTTCAAACACATGAGATTTTGGGTGACACCCCAGATCTAAACCAGAACACTCCTTTTGAGCTTAATGAACTACAGGAAATCAAAACCTCTGAGCTGAGACTAGCTATACTGCATGTGCTCCCCACATGCAACAACTGAAAACTCTAAGAATTCCCTACCTTAAGCCAGTGCGTCGCCAGTACACCTAAGCATGGGACCCCCTCTGAGTGCTGGATAAATCCACACCTCTACAAACGGACTTGTTCTGAAGAAGGCTTAGGAAAACATATTACAGAAAGAAGCCAGGCGCATTCCTATCAGTGCCTGGACTTGGAACACACGGTTTTAGGCCATATGCAACAACTCTATATATTCCCCAGGACAGCTGAGCTACACAACAAATAGCTTTGTTTTAAAATAATTACCTTCTGGGATAGCCTCTTTAATAAATGGTGTTGGAAAAATTGGCTCTCCACATGCTGAAGACTGAAACTAGACCCATGTCTATCACTATGCACAGAACTAAAGTCTAAATGGATCAAAGACCTAAACATTAAAACAGAAACACTAAATCTACTGGAAGACAAGGTAGGTAGAAATCTTGGAGTCATAGGGGTAGACAGAGAATTCATGAACAAAACGCAAACTGCACGGGAAATGCTTCAGAGAATCAACAACTGGGATCTCATAATATTGAAAAGTTTCTTCACTTCAAAAGAAATCATGAACAGAGTGAAACCACAGAATGGAAAAAGAATTATAGCCAGCAACCCCTCAGACAAAGGACTTATATCTAGAACATATAAAGAACTGAAAAACATCAAGACCCCCAAATTCAAAGACCATCTCCAAAAATGGGCCGCTGAGATGAACACACAGTTCTCAGATGAAGATATACAAATGGCAATAAATACAGGAAGAAATGTTCACCATCACTGGTCATTCGAGAAATGCAAATTAAAACAGCAAGGAGATTTCATCTCACTCCAGAAAGAACAGCTGCCATCAAGAAATCAACTGATAACAAATGTTGGCGAGGCTGTGGGGAAAAACGAACACTGCTCCACTGTTGGTGGGAGTGTAGACTGGTGCAACCACTATGGAAATCACTATAGAGATTTCTCAGAAGACTAGGATTGGAAGTTCCATTCAATCCAGCTTTCCCCACCTGGATATTTTCCCAGAAAAACTGAAAAGGTCATATCACAGTGATATATATGCACCTATGTTTATAGCAGCACAATTTGTAATAGCTATGTCTTGGAAACAACCAAAATGCCCATCAACTGCAGAGTGGATGAAAGCAATGTGCTATTTTATACTCAGCTATAAAAAGGATGATCTTGAGGCCTTCATAGATAAATGGAGGCAACTTGAGACTATCCTCATAAGTGAAATAAATAAGAATCATATTTATAAATATCACTTTGTGTCTCTAGTGTAAAAAGCAATAAGAACTGTAGGAATAATAAAACCCAAAATATGTAATTGCCGTTGTAAAAAAGAGAGGAAAAGAAAGTGCTCTAAAGGATATAACTGCATGTATGTTTAAGTGTGTAAGAGATAACTATATTAGTAAGGTTTTGTTGGATTGTTGAACAGAACTGTTCACAGTCTCACTGTATGTCCACTTTGTATGCTTTAATTTTGTAATCTGAACAACTATTTCTAAGATGTCGGTATGTATTTATCAACTAGTGATTTCTTAGTATATATTTTTTTGAAATTCTGTATTATTTCTACCCTCTTTTCTGTTTTGCTTTTTTTTTGTTTTTCAATAAAATTTTTTTTAAAAAAATTACTTTCTCGGGCTGGGGATTTAGCTCAGTGGCTTAAGTGCCTACCTGGCAAGCAAAAGGTCATGAGTTTGATCCCCGGTACCAAAAAAAAAAAAAAAAAATTACTTTCTCAAAAACAACTGACGATTTTATGTAGATTTTCACTGCTAGCATTGCAACAATCATAACCATACTTTTAAGCTGTATTTTCCCCATGTTTTTAGCGATACTAGTGTAAACCTTTAATATGGGTCTTGGATTCTAACCAGAGTGTTGGTACTGTGGCAAGTTTGGTATTATTTTATCACAGGACAAGGAAAAGCGGTTGTCAATTGGCTCCAGGCAATTTCCTGTGTTTCTCAAACTTCTCCCAGCAACTGACTTGATGTAACTTAAAATTAGCTGGGGCTGTTTGACAGGAGTGCAGTGCCTGCTTCAAAGGTTTAACTGCACCTTTCTCTTGTGACATTTTATGCACTCAGGTACTATGTTAAATCTGGACATTTTTATCTGTTAAAGATACAGTAACAGAAAATAAGACCAGTTACCAAAATCACTATGAACATCTGCAAGCAACTAAACCAATTCAGGGTGGAGGAAGAATTTTGCATTATAATAAGTAGTGACCTTAAGAATATATTCAGGTATTCCTTTACAGACCTTCAAAATTTTTCTCACTTGGCTAATGCAGTTTAGAAAACAGTAAATAAAAAGGAGGAAGTAGGAGAAGATGACATTAAATATCTATAGGACAGTCTTTCTTAATTCCTGTGTAAAATTAAACAAGTAAACTACAGGCTATTAGATGTATATCTTTGTCCCTCATAGTGCTAACAAAGACTCACGGGCTGAATAGATGAATAATAAGTAGCCTCAGAGAAAAGCAAATACCATTAATGATTAAAGTTACTGTCATTTTCAAACACTAAACAGGACAGTCAGGCAGCATCATGAAGTTTTAAAGCAGCAAGCTTGTTAGACTTTTAAAATATGAAATCCATGATGTAGACAAGCACTCTTTATTTATGCATATGGATTCTTAGCTACCTGTGTTAGCCATGAAAAGAAAAATAAAATTCAGCAAAAGACTGGGATTAAATTAGCTGATATCTTGTCTTTAGGGAGTCTCTGAATTTCTTTATGCTTTTTGGTATTTTCAAAAATATCTGTAATAAGCAACAAATGTAACTAGATAAAAAGTAGTAAAAATAGAAACTAATATGCTATTTAAATAAGAACAGTGGGGTTGGGGATTTAGCTCAATGGCATAAGCACCTGCCTGGCAAACACAAGGTCATGAGTTCAACCCCTTGTACCAAAAAAATAAAACAAATAAAAAAAAATAAGAACAATGATAATAGTGGAGTTAGTGGAGTTAATGATAATAGTGGATAATAGTAGAGTGGAGTGATAATAGTGGTGGAGTTCATTAGAAAAGTTTGCAGTACTTTTCCCATTTGCCTTCATCACTTTTGATTGTTGGCCAGAATACCTGACACCCACAATTTAAAGCAGAGAAGGTATCATGGTTTATGTCAGTGGTCCCCAAGCCTTATGCAGTTATGGACTTGACAAAATCTAGCATTTATGTTTGGTTCATTGTCTAGCACTCGGCTTGGTGGTGTAAATGCTACACCTGCCTAGGGTGGAGTCAGGATATGATGTAATGGCGGGAAGAAGGTGTGTGTGTCTCTCTTGCCAGTTCCAGCTTGCTGTTCATGGCCACCACGCCACCCTGCCTTGAAGCCAGCTGAGTATGACCTGAAACCTCCAAGAAGGTAAGAAATAAACCTTTCCTTCTTTCATGGTGGGCGCTGGATATATTGTCTCAGCAACCAGCGTGAAAAGTAACTAAGGCAGAAGGCTTATTTTGGTTCATGTCACAGTTCAGCTGGTTGCCAGGCAGAAAGGGAAGCCTGCAAGGACCTGGGCAGTGGAAAGCTGTTCACATCATGGTGGCCAGGAAACAGAGAGAAGGGAGGAGCCAGGGCGGGAGAATATACACACTCAGGTCACACCACTAGTGTTCTGCGTCCAATCAGGCCCGACTTAACATCAGATTTTACACACTCAGTGTAGCACTCCCATGACCCAAGCATATGAGGTTTTGGGGATACCTACCTTGCCCCTGATCTAAACCCTAACACAATTCAAGAATTCCCTCTGTATTTGAAGTTGCCCAGAATGTAGGATTTCTCATTTAGGTTAAGCTTTCAGTTTTAAACGGAAGGGGAATTAAGGACATTGAAAAAAATTATAAAATGGGTAAGCAATGGAACTGCCACTGAGGATTTTTCTTTCCCCTGCATTATTATATTCTCAGTTCTTCAAGTAGCCACCCAGATTAAGTGACCATTTAATTTTCTTAATGATAATAAAGTCACTTCATTTAAAGACATATATGATAGCAATACATTTGGATTTCAAAGATATATGATAAGAGTAAGATTACAGTGAAGAAGATATTTTATATTGAAAATGGGAATAAGTTCAGTTTTAGAAGAAAATATGCAAACCTATTTTATTTCATCACTCACTTTTCAAGTGTCAAGCCTTTCCTCCTTTCCAGCCCAAATATATTCAGTATCGGTTCTGTTTTCAAGATTGCCAAAGCGAAGTTTCCTTCTAGACAGTGGGAAGGTGCAAAATAGAAGTATGTGTTTGATGTGAAAGTGAACACTTTTCTTCTTCTTCAGTCCAGTAATAGACTTCTAAAGCATCTTGAAATGTTTTTTCCTCACCAGCTTCAGTTAAATGAATTTCAGCCTGAGGCTCTCCTCCCCTGGGATTAGCGGCTCTCGGGTACATTTATGACGCATTCAGTGAACATCATCCTTGCTGTACTCCATTCTTTTACACTTCCTGTGGCAATGACCCTACGTGAAATCGATTTCAATGCTGGGGTCTACGAGTGGGTGACAGGACCATGCTAAGTCAATCAGAAAACCCCATTTACTCAGCATTGAGATTAGCTAAGACATACTAATGCCCTCCAAAACAGTCTACCCAATGACATCGAGACACAATTCCAGATGAGTTCATTTCTTTGTCCATCAGATAGGGAACTGGGATGGAATCAGCCACAGGGTGAAGCCTGGGAACAGGGCTACTTCGGGTGTTAGAGAGTACACACAAGGATCCTAACGGGGTCCTCTGACTCTAAGAGTACCTGCACCCAGAGACATATGTAGTCCTATACAAGTTCCTCAAGTTTCCTTACACATCAGAGCAACCCAGCGGGTTTGCTGACGCACAAAGCGCTGAGCCCCATGGCAAGAGTTTCTGATTCCACGAATCCAGGGTGGAGACGGAATTTACATTTCTAACACATCCTCAGGTGACGCTGATGATTCTAGGACCACACTTTGGGAATCACTATCCTAAATATTCCAATCGAATGGGGCAGTAAGTTGTATTCCCCTCCCTACAGGCATGCTTACACTGAGTATACTATTACTTGGACTAAAATTAAAAGTATTCTATCTGATACACCTATGAGTATCTGAAAGACACTTGTCACCAAAATGAGCTTATTATTCTACCTTATTCAGTGCTTATCTATTGAAAAGTAGTGCACAGTATGGATTTCATTGCACAATTAGGTTTCTTCTACTATATTCTATGCTACAACTACATTTATTCACTTTTTTTTTTGTATAGGGATTGAACTCAAGACCTCGTGCTTGCCAGGAAGCTGCTTATGTCTTACCCTGGCTCCATTTTATCACATCTTACAACCAAATATTGGAAGTACATGAAAAAATTATTTAATTCCTAGATTTCTTTTCCATATATAAGTGGACATGTATAATATTTCTCTAAGTAATTTTATTATTGATGAATTTATTAAAGCTAATCTTATGGAATGAATTTAGTTTACATGATTTTAATTTGCATATAGTAAAAACATTACACTTAAGTTACAACTAGCATTGTTTTTAACAGGCGATCTATAATTTTATTCCTTTCTTTTAAACAGTAAGAAATGATTAAATTTCAAGGTAAAAGATATCTAAGTCAGGAGAGGTTGTAAACAAATAACCTGCCTTTAGGTTCACAAGAGACAGGCTATCTTCTGGCCCTCAGAGACCTGTTCTCACCTTATTTCCTTAATACCCTGGTGTGAGCCTGAGAGTTATGACCTTACCTTTACAGTATTCTCTTAACATCCTGACACAAGCCTAACAAATATGCTCTTTCCTTGTCACATTTCTTTGACCTCCAGCACAAGCCCAAGGAGCACGCATGCTGACCACTGTAGAGCAATTGAGAATAAAATCAGGGCAGTGACATCATTGGCATTGTGGCTTTAACCCCACCCCACCCACCCCATGCAGTCACCCATGCTGGTTGTGTGCAGGCCCATATCAAGTTGCAAACTCTACCTTCTCTCATGTGTGGAAATGCTCACTTAATTTGACAAAGCCCAGTCAGTTTCCATCCTGGACTAATCCCCAAGTTCTAGGAAAACAAAGAGTAGTGGACCCTGGGACTCACTGCCTTTGCCACTCCTGTTCCGCCTGGCCTTGCTTCTGGAACACTGACACCCTTCAGCTTTGCCTGCTTGGAACTCTCCCAAGTGTGTACTTTAATGTCACAGGTAAAACAGGCAGTCAGTGATGCACACTCTGGAGTTTTCTCATCAGCCCACTCTTACTCTGTGGAGTGTACTTTCTCTTTAATAAATCTCTGCATTTCTTAACTATTTCTGTGTGCCCTAAACAATTCCTTTTTAGGAATAAGAAGAACTCAGACATGAATGGGACAGAGATACCTGTCTGGTAACAAACCCTCAACTAAAAATACCACATGAAATAACGAAGGCCATGAGTGGATGCAGCACTTCAGAGAAAATGTGTTGTGTGCAACAGTAAACACACTTTTAACCCCCTTAACTCCTAAAACATGATTATTCTGTGTTGAGTTGACAGTCTTTGGGGAGTTCATATATTCCTGGTCCATCATGTGACATTTTTAATTATTTTATGAGAAACTGTTCCTCATCGCATTGTCTCCAAGGTGTTATCTTCTTGATGTCCCAGTCTTGACCCCAACCTAGAACCTTCCACTCTCTTAGACAGTAGACATTAAACATATTTAGCCAGGAATGAGAAGTACCAAAGGCCGGCAAGGATTCTGCAGATAGTCTGGGATTTCACCCTTTATTTTTAAACCATGAAGAGCCTCAGGGGTATTTAAGATGGTGATGGGGAGTGGGGAGTGCAGAGTTTACAATATTTGAAAACTAAAGTGACCATACAACTGGTAGTTACCAGATCCCAACTTTGTCCCCACTTTCCTACCTGGATCCTACCAGTTCCTATCTATTCAATCCTATCACAGTGCATCTAGCATTGTTCTTCTTCTTGTCTTTCTATGGCCACCACTATAACTCAGACTACTATTATTTTGCCCCATTGGTTAGTAAAATAACTTCCTCATGGATCTTTACTTTTGAGATGTTTCTTTCTCCTACATCCTCAGAGCAGTATTTCTGAAGTTTCTACCTAGAAAAGCCAATTCTCTGCTCACAGTGCCTGCTGGGGATGGGCACAGTCTTTTTGCTTCTTCATCTCCTTTTAAAAAAAGGAAAAGAAAAGAAATATTGTAGGGCTGAAAGGCTTCCAATGAGCTACTTAAAATTTATCACTGCAAACTTCTCTCCAATAACATCCTGAAAAAAAAAAAAAAAAACCACTGACCTCAACAAGTAAGGCTAGTGTCCTTAATGTCCTGCCTTAAAATCGTACTTATTTTCTCCCCCTGGCTGCACTGCCATTTTTCCCATACCTGCTAGTTAATATGTTCATTTTCACAACTGATCTTGAACTCCTCGTGTGCATAGCACTTTCTACCTCTTTTGTTACTGCATTAATGCTATATCACAAACCCCCTACTACGTTCCCCAAGGACAAGATATATATGTTATTTTATTTTTTATTTATTTGGAGTGAGGGTGTTGAGGCAGGTTCTCACTTTGCAGTTCAAACTGGCTTTGAACTCACTATGTAGTCCAGGCTTGCCTCAAACTCATAGTAATGCTCCTCCCTCAGCCTCCCAAGTGCGGTGTTACCAGTGTGTACCTCCATGTCCTGCTGGGATCATGCATCACAACCCCTACTGCTATCCATATGGTCTCTTCCATTCATTTTAGTTGGTTAATAAATAGTTGTTGATTAAACAAATAATAATTACATACAACATAAATATATGCAACTCATTTTATAACCATAAATCTCTGTCTCTGTATAGAAGCAGTCAGTTTTCAGACTCTTAGCTTTTAAAAATTGTTCTATTTTAGGAGAAAATATTTTGTAATAAATTCTTTCATCAAAAATATTTATAGACTTATGGTCTTCCAATCAAACTGTACTTTGAAATTTCTAAATCAAATTTTATGATAATATTAATACCTAAAGTCCTTCAGTTCCTGATAAGAGACAAGAAAGTGTGTTCTGCATTAAAGGAATCAACTCCATGACTGTTATCAATCAGCTTGTAACAGAGGACTGGCCAATGGATGCTTGTAAGAAAAAGAGTTTTAGCTGCTTATAGTATCCTTCCTTGTTAAGTAACATGAAGCACATTGTTTAAAACCCTGAAAAGAACATAAATTTAAATAATACTAAATGTGTATACTTATTTCAATGCTTTTTTGATGGTACCAAAAGAAGTTTTTAAAATAGCTTATGCAAGGAACTCAACCTCCTATGCCACATCAAATATTCCTTAAAGGCAGAAAAAAATGTGAGAAGGAAAGAGATTAAATTAATTAGCAATAGATAAATTACCTACTAACTGTTCATCTGAAAACAACTATTGAGCCTGACTCATGATCTATCAATAGTGGATTTCCATCTACCTCTGTGCCCCGTGGGGTCTGAAGCACATGTCAGCATTAGCATCAGTAGGAAGGTGCATAGAATGCCCAGGTGGGTATATTTAAGTCCTTTGACCCCTAGTATGGTAAGACTATATTTAGAGAATGAAAGCTTGTGATATGTGATATTATAGATATATGTGTATACAAACTCCATCTTTTACCTTCTAGATGTAATTTTGCTTTTCAAACATTTTCCTAGACTCTTCACAAAAATTCTTAAGATGTCAAGATAATTTACTATCTAATTAATTCTTATGCATCAAAGTAAAAATGAAATGTATTTAGCTCCAAATTAAATTTAAATATCAGGTAATTGAATTGCATCAACTATTTCACCAACTATCTAATATCTATGCTAAATCATAGAGCAGATGGAATTATTACTGAAACCATGATCCCATACAAGGCACAGGTACCTAGCTTGACCTTGTCACTCTACCTGTCCACTGACATGTGGATATAAAGTATCCTCTATAGGTCTGAGTCAAAGCTTGACCCTGGTATTTCCTCTCGTGGTAGTGGCCTTGATCATCCACAGATGTAAACCTTAGATAATAGAAGAATAATATGTCTCAGATGTGAGCCCATCCAGCAGCCTGGAATCCAGCTCAGTTGTAACTGAAATGCACACCTAAGAAATAAATAAATGTTTGTTTTGTTTTTATAAAAGGCACTGGAGTTTGGAGGTGGATTATAGTACAGGATTCTTGCAGTAATGATAAAGGCCTAAGAGAATATTATAGAAAATCAGATGCCTCCAGGAGCATATAATTGGAGTAACATGAGAATGGCTTGATATTAATAATATTTTAGACAACAGTAAGAGTAACCCATACTGACTACCTATTGCATATCAGGGATTTTTCTGAATCCTTAAACTCACAGTAACACTATGCAATGAGAAAATAGAGGCATGACCTAAACTAAAGTCAAAATGGATCAATGATCTAAGCGTTAAAACAGAAACACTAAATGTGCTGGAAGACAAAGTAGGTGGAAATCTTGAAGACATATGGGTAGGCAGAAAATTCATGGACAAAAATCAAACTGCATGGGAAATACTTCCCAGAATCAACAACTTGGATCTCATCATATTAAAAAGCTTTGCATGTCAAAGGATATCCCCAAGAGAGTAAAAAGAAAACCCATGATTTGGTTAAAAAAAAAAAACAACCTTAATCAACTGTCCTTCAGACAAAAGACTTCTATCTAGAAGATTCAGCTTCTGATGGCTTCACTGTCTCTTTTCCCACTACCAAGGCTTGATCTGATCCTCAAATATTTCTGTCCTTCTGCAGAAATCCTTTTAGAGATGATTAAATTGAGTTGAACCCAACTGAGGCTCAAAGAAAAATGCACAGCTACTCATGTCTTAAACTTCTGCAGCTCCAGTATCAGTAATGGTACGGAAAAACAGAAAGAATAGAATTTCAGGGACCCTGGGAAGGCCGCTGAATACCATATGTGGGATGGCCCCACAGCCTTCCTACCCTAACTCAAAGGCCAACACACTCATCTCCAAAATAGGAAACAAATCTTCATGATGATGTGATTAAAACGGTTCAGGTGTTTTCACTTTCTCTCTTCCTTCTTGTCTGTGGGTTCACATGGCTTTCAACTCTATTTTCTAAAATTTCAAAAGCAAGAGAGAGAATCTCTAACACGATTTATTCACAAAAGTCAAGATGCATAATACACCAAATAACAAACGCTAATGTCGAAGAAAATAAAAAATACCTAGATTCGACTCTCCTACCTTTCTTTTCTTCCACTTTATAGGCAAAGAAAATTAGCAGTTATACAAGCATTTTTTTCTTTTTTTTTTTTCAATTGCTGACTCAGGAGGATTGCTCTTGTTTGGATAATAGTCGATAGCAAATGCAATCACCCTAAAGACTTCAATTACAGTTAAGAAAATGTTCTTTCTTGGCCTGACAAGTAATTTTGTCCCAGTAATTTCTGTTACCTCAACTTCTTTTGACATTAAATGCAGAATAGATTGCCCATTACTCCCCTAGTATATCAGCTTTTATGTATGCTCTGACAGAAATGAGAAGCAAGATCTACTTCTCCAAGAAAAACATCAACAGAACTTTTATTTTTTAAATACAAAAATGAAGATTATCCCCTCATTTCAGTTCTCTAAAATTTATGAAAGTACTTTCCCTAAATATGTGGTTTCAGGGCAATTTTCATATTAGGCTCGAAGATAAGACTTCTATTAATTTTAGAAAAGGCAAATTTCCTCTCCTCAGGACTTTGTATGGTTGCTGCAGAATAATTACTTTGACTCATTCTTAAAATTTATTATGACAATTGGAAAACTCATTTCATATGAACATATTTCCAGCAAAGCATACAGAAAAATAATTGATATTTTTCCATTATTATTCTGCATAAGGAGCACAGCCCTAAATTCCAGGCTCCAATCTACCCAAGCAGGCGACTGATAGCAGTCTATCCACAATATCGAATATTTTCTTTCTTGAAACAAATGAATTCTTTTCAGGTCAAGACTGTTCTTGGAGCCTATACAACTAATAAGGGTTGACCAAAAAATAAATCTGTAACTTGCCTTTTCTATTTTGGAACAGAAAAGGCTTAAATGGACAAGTCATTTTGTTTCGAAAAGTAATACTTTTGCTCTATTCTGCACAGCACAAAATGGTAGCTTTAAAGGAGCAGTAATGATCAATTAGGAAATACATTTGCCATGTTTTGATTTCTAATTTGGGTTCACTACTCTCCCCTACTAAGTCACAAATGTACAGTTAATGCCTTGCCATAATGGAAGTTTCTAAGCAGTGTCCAATCTCACTGACCTCTTTCAAATAAGCAAGACTGTAAGCTTGCCTTCCCCTGGCAAATTTCCTGATAAAATAATGGGACAGGAAACTCAGGTAGGTAACTATTCACTTGGCGTAATTTTGTTTTTGAAGCAGTGACTATTTACAAGCAACAATGATGATAAGGCCTTGGCTGGAGATGGTTATGTTACCACATAAGCTAAGATGAGGGTGGTACAAGGTCAACCCAGTCAGTCCCCTTACAAAGGTCTTATTTTCCTTTCCCTTTATAAAGCCATCATTTTTCTGCCCAGCCTTAAGTAAGATGATTTAGTGTAGACAGAAGAAAGTGTCCTATTATAAAACATAATTTCTTATTTGCCAGGAAATGTGATTCCTGAAAAACAAAGAACTTTTTCCAAAGAAAATGAGATTTGCAACCTCCTTCCAGCTCTCTATCTTTATCAATTTAATAGTTAATGGAAAATAGCTTGAGAATTTACCTGGGCAAAGGCCTGAAAATACCCTTGCAAATTCCACTGATGCCCTCACGTTCTGGGAGCACTAGACTTCTCCATCTTCTCAGATGTGATCTAACTCTTGAATCCCAGACCCTCAGACTTCGAGCTAAATTTCCCAAAGGTCAAAGGCCTCAGCTCACCCAATTCCACTGATCTGAAGCTTCCTTCATGCAAGATTAGCAATGTACAAAGATACTTTTCTTAACAATTCTTTGTGGCTGGGAACTCCTTCAAACATGTCTGGGAAACCAACTTACTCTAATGAAAATCACCACACCCCAAGCCAGGTTGCTGGGAGCAGCACACAACTCTGTGAAGCACTGTGCCCACTTGTGTATGCAACTTCCAATCTGAGTCTGAAACACCAAGTTCACTGCTATCAAGAAAAGAAATACAACAGTACACAATGTTCACTAGTACTTTAATAAATTAGTCCTCTCTACAATAGATAGATAGGTAAGTGGATAGATACATAGACATAAAATAAGCAATTAATTGTATTTACTAGTACATAACTGAACAGGAATGTACACATATGCCCTGGACCCATTTAGATTTCCATTATACATATTTTTGTCTAGCAGATTTTAAAAAGTTATTATTTCTGTGAGGTGGTATCATAGATTTTAAAATGTAGTTACTAGAATTAAGGTCCCAGAGGTTGTAAAAACCTTGTATTTATTTAAATATTTAAAATTTCCAATTTTTCTGCACATTTAAAAATTATGAGAATATCATGTATATTTTGTATAAAAATTCAAGCGATTTGGAAACCGGAAGTTTAATATCAGCAGTAATAATATCTACATTTAGAGCAGCAATTACATGCCAGCTATTTCACTGAATGTTTTATTTATACTGTTTCCCTAAAAATTTACAATAATCCTCTCCAGAGTGCTAATTATGACCCATTTTAGAAGTGATCACAATGGGTCTTGTAGAATTTGCTCAAATCGATGGGGTCTTCAGACGAGGTAAACTGGTGAGGAATCCAGGGCCCTCAGTCTCGTGAACTTGAGTTTGACCACTGAATATATTTTATATCTTCCTCACTTTTAATAAACTTGAATTTTTTAAATAAAATTGTCACCCATAGCGTTAGACATGCATTAGTCAGTTTGGCTGTCACTGGAACACAATACCTGACCATTTAAAGGAAGAGAAGTTTATTTTGGTTTACAGTTTCAGGGAATTCAGTCCATGGTTTCCCAGGTCCGAGGCAGGAATCTCAGCAGAGCAAAGATGGTGGCCAGGGAGCAGAGTAGGGGAACAGTACCCAAGCAGATGAGGGTCTAGGGACCACATGTGGTACTCAAGGTCATGCCTTCCTGACCCACGCAAACCACCCAGAAGTACGCCTCACTGATCACCTCATCAGCGCCCAAGCCAATCAAACTGACTCAATTATGCTTAACCACCAAAGCCACCAGCAATGAAACAATCCAAAGAACAGAGGTTTAAGCAAGAGACAGGTTTCCAACCCATACAAAGAAAGCAGTCCTGAGTCAGGCAGCTCTGGTGTGGCAGAGTCTCCAGAAAGCCAGATTCCTGTCTTGCAGGTGAGTGAGCCTCACAGGTGGCCACCATGTTCATACCTGTGGTTCAAATGGGCTCCCGGGATTACCAGAACCTTCCAGGCAGGAAGAAAAGTAGACAGCGTAACACACCTCCCAGCACTTCCGGTCTCTCCTGGTCCTACCTACACATCTCCTTACACATCTTCAGCCAGGGTAGGAGAGGGGTGTCTAGCATAACTCCAGGATGTAGCAGTCCCTCATATGAGTTTGGCACGGTGATTATCTCCCTTTTGTCTCATTATATCCCCTTTCTGCAGATAAGGAGATAGAAGCATCTGAGTTATATAGCATCACTTCACAGCTATACACGATAATGGCAAACACTGAACCGAAGCAAATGCTGGGCAGTAATTCCCTCCTCACAGGTACACCAGAACCACTGTGTTCTTTACCTCAACAGTGTGAGAAAGCCTGGGGTTTCAGAAATGAGGTCATGGAGACAACCTCTGTAAAGAAGGAAAAGATTCGACAGCTGCACCCTATAGAGCACCCTAAGATTAGACAGCTGCACCCTAAGAGCCTGGTGCTGACAGGGCTAGAACCTCTCCCTTGTGACACATGTGTGTCACATTTTCTAGGGGAGGGGCTGTGCCAGGAAAACTTAGAGTCTCCAAGGTAAATGTGCACCCTTGTTACTGGAACTAGCAAATAGGCAAAGGCAACTTTGCCAATGTGATTGAGCTGATGGATATTGAGTTAGAGTCTCCTGGATTATCTAGGTGTGGCCAACCTAACCATGAGTCCTTAAAAGCAGAGATACTTTCTGGACTGTGGCAAGCAGGGGACTTGACAATGGAGAAAGCTCAGAGAGAGAGAGAGCAGCATCTTGCTGGGTCAGAGGTGGGGCCAGGTGCAGACTACAGAGAATAAAGCCAATTGAGACAGTATAGTGAAATTGGCACAGAACATCACAGCAGGTCACAAGGACAACAATAATAGGCACCATTGTATATCTCGTTATCTTTAAAATAGTTGTTCTTCTATTAGGTACAGCAAAATCAAAAGAAATACACAACATTATAGAACACATCAAAACAGAATATTCAATAGAGCAACACGGTTAATCAGGACAAAGCAAAACGGCGATAAAAATATCTGCCTTCAGAGATAGCAGAAGGAAACTCCCCCCACTTGCTGTACCACATAAGGTCACCTCCCAAGAGATACCCAGATCCCTGGATCCCGATTGTTAGCGGGGGGGGGGGGGTATGGCTTTATTCCATCCTGTTTTGTTGTGTATTACTACCTCCAAGTTAATGAAAATTAAATAAAAATAAAACAATAGAACATGAGAAAACAAGGTAACAAAATACCTCCAAAAACTCCCAACTCCATCAAAGCTGATCCATGTGACATAGATGATGAGAAACTCAAAAACAAAACAACAGAATTATATAAGGTGATTAAAAAGGAAATCACAACAACAAAACAGATCAATAAGGTACTGAGCAAGCTAAAACATGATATAACTAAACAGATAATGTACTTAAAAAGCAAAAGGAGGAAAAGAAAATGCGCTAAAGGATATAAAGCATGTATGTTTAAGTGTGTGGGATTGATAACCATATTACCAAGTTTTTATTGGATCATTGAACAGAACTGTTTACAGCCTCACTGTTTGTTCACTTTGTATGCCTGAATTTTGTAACATGAACAACTATTTCTAAGAAGACAATATGTAATTTATCAAGCAGTGGTTTCTTAATGTTTTTTTTTTTGAAATTCTGTATTATTTCCACCCTTTTTTCTGTTTTGCTTTTTTCTCTTTAAATAAAAATTTAAAAAGAAAAAGACTACAGAGAGGCCTCAGGGTAAAATGCAGACCCAGCTGCAAGCCTGCAGGGAAGTAAGGACTTTGGCCATCCAACCACATGGAACTAAACTCTTTCAACACCAAGGAGCCGGGGGAAAAGACGCTCAGGGATCACACAGGGGAGAGGAGAGCCTGGCAACACCTTAGGGATGGCAGAGCTGGCTCAGCTTTGTGGCTTAAAGGACTATAGGAAAATACACAAGTTGTTTAAGCCACAGAATGCAGTTATTTGTCACAGCAGCAGCAGAAAAGGCATACGAGGGCAGAATATGTAATGCAGGAAAGCATCATACTTCCTAACTGAGAGAATTATCCAGGGGAAGAAAAAGATATGGGGGCTCTCTGTTCCCATAGTGCTGGTAGACGACGACGACATCAAGGCCACAAACGCTGTGAGTCACAAGATCAGATGTTACAGAACTTGTCTGAGACCCACACCACTCAGTAGCTTTTAGGAGGCTTATGAGGCCAAGAGACATAGGATGCCCATTTTAGCATCATGTCTCCAAATATATTGAAAACTCTTGAGAAATCTATAAAAGAGGGGTGTGCTTTGCAAACTTAGAACTTGCCACACAAATAAATTTGTTCCTTCTTTTTCTGGGGAAATTTTACTTTAAAAATGAGTGCTGAATTGGTCACATTTATACTACTCGCTCTAAACACCACAATGTTATATGTGTGTTCTTCTGGAGCCGTGGTGGCAAACCTATGACAGGCATGCTGCACACAATCTGTCATTACTGGAATCTCTAAAAAGTTCACCATCACTGTTGTAGAATATCGAGGCCAAGAACAACCAAGGCCAAGGTTTCTTGGCTCTGCGTTTAAGCTACAGACAGTGTCAATCTTAACCGCTAAAACTCAGAAAAATGATGTGCCTGCCTGCTGCTTTATTTAAGGGTTAATAATCTGTAACATTTATATGTCTCTTGGAATAAGGTAAGAGGCATTTATCTGAAGTAGATGAATCTAAGAGATCGAGCCCTAAAAGAGGTTCCCATGAAGTAGGCAAGCTAGTGGCACAGAATTTCAGAATGTTTCCCAAACTACAGGTGAAGCTAAGACTGTGATGAAGACACATAAAAGGAGGCAGAATGGAATCCAGGGTGTGGTCAGTGGTCAGTGTGTTTGTTTACTGGAGAAGGGAGCTAAGGGTCCCCAGCATTCTTAGGTGCTTCTAATTCAGGGCACAGTGGGACAGCCAAATGGGAGGTGCTAAGTCCACAGGGCCCACCCAGAGGCCAAGGAGCAAGCAAGATAGGATGAGGCTCACAAAGAGGAAAAGAAGGTAGAAAGGGAAAATGACTAAAAAAGGAAAAGCCAAAGAATAATTCTACAAAATAGGCTTGGAAGGAATTAACTCAGTAAACTAAGAAAAAATAAATTCAGCTGAAGTAAAAAAGCCCAAAAGTTCAGGGCTCAAGAATAATGAGATATCATTCCCATGCCAGTTACTTAACAATGTAAAAGTCAGGAATCACTGCAAAAAAAGAAAAAATGATTCCCAGTTATATGTTAGGAATAATGCAGTCTTTTTAGTTACTGTATATTATTCATGTTTATACATCCACAAATCCATAAGAATAAGAATCTGTAGTCTGAATAAATGTATAAATTATATGAATCATAAATACATTTCCACACAAGTATAGAAATTATTCTGAATATCCTGCAGGACATAAGGTTTTCCATCTCCACAGCAATGTGTTTCAAAAAAATTCTATTTCAGAAAGACCAAATAACAGACTGACAGTGAACAACACAAATGGGCAAACTTAGATTCACAACTGAGATAAGATTCCTATCCAACCCCAGACTGGTGGGTCCACAGTGTACAGAGTTTTTTTCCGCTATCAATAATTCTTCATATTGCAACAACTCCAGGTCAAACATATGTTCTTTAATAAGGGCTTCAGGTATATACCAAGAGTTGTGTGGCTCATTCTCCTGTCTTCACTGCATCTATTGCGTTACCGTGCCAGACACTCAGACCTACAAACTCATCCCTGGCTCTAATGTATTATCTTACTTATCCTGGGGCATTGAATGGTGCAGATTCTAATTTTAAAACAGTTTGTAAAATCCATCTTAATCCGTCCTATTCTCTTCCCCTAGACCATAAACGTACACAGAATCTAACTTGAACTTCTCCCCATCAAACATCTACTCCAATCAGTCATGGTCATGATCTTTGGCACCTGTGACTTCTCCTGAATCAGCGCACACAGTGCCTCTCCACTATTTGTAACCTTAATTGCTCTGGTATGTTGTTTAAGGAAACATGAACAATCCTGGGCGTGGTGAAGCATGCCTGCCATTCCTGTGTGCTAGGAGTCTGTGGAAGGAGCATCTCAAGTTTGAGCCCAGCATGGGCAATTTCATGTCTCAGGGAGATCCTGTATCCAAATTTCAAATTTTAAAAAAGGACTGGGAATGTGGACCAGTGCAATCACCAGTACCACAAACTGTTTGGTTGAGAGCTCTCCACAATATTTGTACCACAAACTGTTTGGTCCAGAGCTCTCCACAATATTTGACTCTAACTCTAAACAAATCTAATTTCCCACATGACTAAGACCAGACAAGCCACCCCTGTGTCCTTCCCTGTTCCCCAAACAGATCTATATACTTTTCTGCCCTTAAACCTTAACCTGGGATTTTCTTCACCTTGAATTCCATCAGTCCGTTATTCAGATGAAAAACTTTCTAAACTTAAAGACTTGTGTGTAATGCTATCTACAGTGTAAGAGCTTTTAGCCCTTTAAATCCCTTCCTCAATGGAATCTTCATTAAAAAGTACAGAAACTATATCCGACACTGTATTATAGGTATTTGGCATTTCCCTTAGTCTCTACTCAACAGTGAGTTGCCAAATAGTTGCCATACGGTCCTCATGTCTTAGTTAATGTCTCATCTCTGGGACAGATACCTGAAACCCCAAATTTAAAGGAATAGAGGTTCATGTTGGCTCATGTTTTCAATCTGTAGTTGGCTGGATTATGGCAGTGAGGAAGCAAAGAGAGAGAAACAAGAAGTCAGGAAGGGAGATAAATCTTTCAGGTCATTCCCACAGTGACCACAGCCCACCTGCCATCACCATGACTTAGCCATTTTCCAAAAGCCCCATCTGTGAATACATGAGGACTTTAGGAACATTCTTGACCTAAACCATAACTGTTTCAACAGCTAACACACAGTACTTCATAAGTGCTTGCTAAGTTGAATGCACTTAGCTGTTCGTAGTTACTGAAACTGAATTCTTTTAAGTGATATACTTAAAAAGCACTTTTAAAATATTTTAAAGAAACCAATGTTTTATTTTTTTTTTTTTAGTAATCATAGCTGTTCATGGGTTACCCGAAGCATGGGTTCATGCTTTGTAAATACCAAATGAAAGTTTGTTTTCATGCAATCAAGCATTTTGCTGTCCCAAAGGCATAGTGTATACCAAATGATCAAAAGACCAGACCTTTATGCTCTGGAAGCTTGAGGAAGATTCATGTACCATGAACAAGTGACCACTAAAAGAAACAGACTTTGATGGAATGAACATAATCACTTTCAACTAGCTCAAGCCAAAGT
Source organism: Dolichotis patagonum (assembly GCA_004027295.1). NCBI lineage: Eukaryota > Metazoa > Chordata > Mammalia > Rodentia > Caviidae > Dolichotis > Dolichotis patagonum. The sequence continues at coordinate 186,815 of PVJX010000170.1, read as the reverse complement.
AAGTACGTGTCTTATGATTCACAGAATGGAAATCCCAGCGGAGTGTACCTTAAAAGGCACAGTGCATCTCACACAGCTGCTGCGAGGCGGAACCAGAGCAGTTATCCCTGGATAACCTTTGGGGCCTTAAATCAATAACAGACCCAGACTACATAGAATAAACTACACTGCTTTCACTGAATCAAATGCTCCACAGCTATGCAGCTAGGCTATCTTCCTGTCTATCCATCCATCTGCCTGGCCATTCATCCATCCATTCATCCATCCCAGAACCCTTCTTATGCAGCACTATCATAACCATATGCTATACACATGTACGCATGTACTAGGCACTCACTTTGTATCAGACACTATTCTATGTGTTCACTGTACGTCAAACTTTCCAACAATTGTTTAACAGAGTCACTGTTGATATTTCCATTCTATAGATGAAGAAATCAAGGCTCAGAGTGTTTAAGTAATTGCTCATGTTCATACAGCCAATGGGGCCACGATTTAAATCTTGCAAATTTCTCCCTAGTCTCTTCGTACCTCACAACATTATAACACACTATGAGTGCAAGATTGTGCTTTCTTTGTGGAGCAGACATTGTTCCATTTCTGTCAAGAACCTATGGAGTTTACCTCAGGGGCAAAGATCCCAATGCTCATACAAATAGAGAATCTGCTATGTTTTCATACTAATTATGAAGCTGAAACTCTTCCGGGAAAACAAAATTGAGAAGCTAAATCTAAAGCACAGAACAAGCTGGTAAGGAGGTCCATGAACTGTGTAAAGATCTCTTGCGGCCCTGGCAAACAAGGTCACAGAATTGAGAGCCATATTGTGCACAAGGTCTTGTAATAAACCCTCTATGGGCTTTGGTTTGCAAGGCAACAATCTTTTTTTCAACCCTAAAATAAAGAAAAGTGTTTGGCTTTCTATAGAAATACAGGAAACCAAACATAACTATGGGTGACTCAGCGCTGCATTTAGCATGAGGAAAGACTGGAGTGACCCAAACTTTGAGTACTCAACCACTTTCCACGGGAGGAGAAATCCCAGGGCTTCCCTCTGCAGAGCTCCACCGAGAGGCATGAGAAAACCAGTTCACTGGCTTTGCCATTTGAAGGTCACTTCTCCCCTCTTTGTTTCTGATGAAACAACAATCGAAAAAGCCCAAGAAAATTTGTTCAAAACTCATGATATTAAGGAGGCCTTGCCAGAGGCAATGAAAGCCAGAGAAGCTGAGCAACAGTTGAATTTGGAATGAAATATTAGATGTTACTTAGCTTTTCTTCCCCAGGGCTACCCTTAATAATTCTGCAGCTTGTGGGCTGATAAAGTTAAAATAACAAGTTGCCGCCATCAGTATTTATTTAAAAGGCTGAGCTTCAGCCCTCGCCAGGTAAACAAACCACACACATGCACCTGAGCTCATCCAAGTGACTTCTCCCACTGTTTTCTCCACTGCCAAACAGCTCAAATAAGAAGAACTCGCACCATGTATTCCTGGGCCCGGTCACCAAGAAAAAACATTTTGCCATAAGCTCAGTTTTGATCTCTCTGCTAATATTGGACGTGTTAGTCCCAGCTCCGTCGAGGGTAAAATGTTACTATTTTTCCGTAGCGATTTGCCAAACCTTCCTTGGAAGGCCTTGCGTTGTCCTTTTACTAATGGAATTCTTGTATCTTTCACAAGGAACTAACCCAGGATCTTGGCTTCAAATCAGTGACCCTTTCTAATATCAGGACCTGAATCACTTCTTTAAAATGCACAAGAGAAGTGAATGTGTTTTTTTACTCCACCCTCGCAAAATTCCAAATTTCTCTGTAGCTCCAAAATTCAGCAGCTACAACAATACAAGAACAATCACTTCGAAGTAAATACGTGCCTGATTTTTTTTCTCTATTACAATTTTCGTATGTAGACCCTCGTCTGTGTATTACATTTAAGTGTGAAAGGACAAATCAGAGTTCAAAGACGAAATCTGCTCCCCTGGAAAAGAGGAAAACAATAACCCCTTCCCACGTGTTTCCAAGGTGAAACTAACGCACAGCTCTTGATCTTCAAATGTTAGGATTAATATTCTCCATGAGAGCAGGGGTGCTGGCAAATGAACTCCATTAGCAAAGCCACGGGGGAATTTAGAATAAAAAATTCAAAGAGAGACAAGTGAGATTTAGAGTAAGCGAAAGAAGCTTACAAGTATTATTTCATCTAAGTTTGGATCCCAAGGGAGAGAAAAATATTGCAGTAAATATCCCAGCACCGTCCGGCGAAGGACGCCCTCGGCGGGCTGCAGTGACTTCCGCGGAGTTCACCCGCAGCGAGGCGCCTCGGCCCGCTGTCCCCTAAGAGGCAGCAGAGGCCTCCCCCAGGCGGCGCCGACCTCAGGCAGCCCACCCCCCTTACCTGCGCAGGTGCTGCCGTCGTAGGTCTCGCATACCCACTCGTGGCACTCGCACAGCGGCCCGAAGTAGGTGCCTGGCTCGGTCACGTGGCAGATGCAGACGCCGCAGTCGCAGCGGCCGCGGCCGTGGCACAGCGCGCTGCCCGGGGGCTGCCCAGGTGCGCGGCACCGGCGCTCGGACTCCGCCCGGGACAGCCTGCAGGGGGCGCCCGACCAGCTCCTGCCGGGGCGGGCGAGACAGGGCCAGGCCAGGTCAGACGCGGGCATGGCCCCCTGTGCACCCACCCCGTGTCTTCCCCGGGGCAGCCCCCCGGAGAGCAGCTCCACCCCGCGGACAGCAGGTCCCCGCGTTCCTCTGGGGGCCACGTGCGCCTTGCACGACCTGTGTTTCCCCAACTGCCAGGCACCGTGCGTCCACCTGAGGAATGCCCAGCGCTTCCTGCAGGGGCACAGAGGGGATCCAGCCCTACCCGTCCAGACTCCTCACCGCATCCTACAGGCGCATGTAGATGAAACCCAAAGTACCCCAGGGCAGGACCCTTGGCCCACTTTTCAGTTCCTTTTTTTGTCTATCTCACTGCTATCAGGGGACGGTGATTTCATTTTTTAAATGGGGATGGGGCAGTGAGTATATAGAAAGCGCTTTAGATATTTCTATACAATTTATATATTGATATCATAGGGCACGGTGCTTTTATTTTTTCATAAGCAGTCTTTCCAAATTCTTTCAGAAAAGTTTAGCAATTGTGAGACACCTCAAAGTCTCCTTCCGGATATAATACAACCCCAGGAAGACGATGCTGGGAGCAGAAATAACAGCCATCGTCAGCCTGAGGTCACACAGGTGGCTAGAAGCGCACCTCTGAACTCCGGAGAGAAACTCCTTCTGAACGTGTCTGCAGACAGAGAAATATTTGTGAGCACGGCTTGCATTTTTCCAATGGAAAAGCAAAAGAGCAGAGAGGGGGCAAATCCCGGGGTGGACAGAAGAAGCACAGAAACAGGCGCAGGTTGGAAATGGCCTCGATCCCGAGTCCTGGCGCTGTGCGGGACAGCGGTCTCCGGGGCTCCATCCAGCAGGCCCGCCCGCCTGCGCTGCAAAGCAAACTCACCTGAGAGAGGGCGAGAAGCTGGGCGGCGGCACAGCACACAGCCCGGCCACAAGGAGCGGCGGCAGCAGCAGCCAAAAATCCCGGAAGCCTGGGGGGCGCATGCTGGGCTCCGGGCTCCGTAGGTGGGGCAGGAGCGCGCGGTGGCGCCCAAGGACGGCCAGACAGAGGGACCGGCGGACACCGGCGCGCACAGGGCCGGGCTCCACCCGCAGTGGCAGGGCAGCCTGTGAGGCTCTGGGCAGCGGCAGCGCTCTGGGCGGGGTGTGGGTGCCAAACCCCGCAGTGGAGAGGCTAGGCAGGGAAGTAATTAGAAACAGTTGTACAAGCAGATGGCTTATTTTGACATTTAAAAAAAAAAAAGTCCCGTTCACAGATTTGAGAAAATCGTCCAGGCCCCAGACCTAGTGACAAGAGGACCCTTGGGCTGGCTGGTGGAAGAGGGAGCCTTAAAACAATCCTGCAGTCCTAAAGAGGAAGGGGGCGCTGGTGACCCCCTGCAGGCTCCAGTGGGTAGTTGCTCTCACCAGTGGCCTTCGAAGGAGATGCTGGGTTTGGGGTTTGGGTGGGAGAAGTGGGGGACAAACAACACGGGACCTACAGCTGTTTCTTGTGGTCTTTATGCTGTGTTTAAGCGGTGGGTATTTTGTTTCTTCAATCTGAGAAAGGCTGTCAGCCTCCAGTTCCTCGGGCCAGCCCCTTATCACATCGCATTTTTTCTTGAGTTGGACGGTTTGAATTATAGTTGTCCCAAATTCACCCCATCCTCCCCTCTGTATGGAGAGTGAGAAAACAAAATGAAATGTCTGTTTATGGAGAAACTTGCACGGGGGAAAAAAATAACATTGCTTCTTATTCACCTACTTAATCACCAGCCACTTACTATATTTTATCTGTTTTTGTTTGTTTGTTTTGATTTTTTATGTGCTTGTGTGATAGCAAGGTTTGAACACAAGGCCTTTGCACTGAGCTACACCCCCACCCCAACCTTTAATTTTTACTTTTTAGGTGAAGGCAGAGTCTCCCTAAGTTACCATATTCCCGGGGCAGGGCTCAGATTTCAACCCTCCTGCCTCAGGCTCCTGGATTTCAATACATGTCACTAAGTCCAGCTACTTTACTTTATCGACTGCACAACTGTCAGGCACCAGGCCCTGTGACAGGAGGAGAGGACACAGCAGAGAGGTAAGGAGAAGCACGCAGCGGGCTAATGAATGGGAATAATGAATGCAGAAAAAGCACAAGTACAAAAGGACAAAGGCAGAAGACATATTTTCTAATCAGAAAAAGGCCCCTGATCTCACCTAAGAAGGTGGCATTTGGGCTAACGGAAGAAGAAAATTAAATGGAGTGATGATAGGAAGTGGGTGGAGGACAGAAACCATTCTGATTTTACTTCCACTTTAGCAACAAAGACTGAAAGGAGACACAGGGGCTTGCTCACACTCACACAGGGCGGGAAGGGAGACGGGAGTCAAAATACACCGGGCGGGAAGGGAGACGGGAATTGAAATTCACCGGACACAGGCTTGTGTCTTGTGGCCACATGGGAGGTGTGTGGAGGGGAAAATGGAGGGAAGAAGCCACTCTTTAGTCACTGTAGGAAGAGCACCTTAGATGCAATGGTTCTGCACAAGATAGAACCATCCAGGAATCATGGTTCTGTGCCTTTATAATCAGGAAGAGTGGAACTTCTCCTTGTCGTCTGCATGGATACATAAAGGACAAGACCAACCAACATGGCCTTAAGAAGGTATCTGAAGGTCCTCTGCTCACAAACCATCCCTTTTGTATTGCTGCCCTGGTCTCCCTCTGTACCAATAGGGTTTGCACAAACATATCCCTGCATCCCACGGGCCCATACAGCTGGATATCCTCCAATAGCCGTCCCTCTGTGGAACCTTAATCCAGGTGTGTGTGCACTGGTGAGGGTGTCTTTAAGGAGGAGGACAGGCTGGGGGCAGGTCACCGTCCTGGGAGTGGGGTTAGAGGGTGTCAGAGCTGGGAATTCTGGGGTCTGTAGACCTAAGGAAGCAAGCTCTGGGTTGGTTCAGGTCCCTGGGTCAGGTGGACCACTCATCATGTAGGGAGCATTCTTTCTGAAGCAGATACACAGTGGGAGTTTAGCAGTTCTGAGAAAGGAAACGAGGATGAGAGGTTCTCAAAGGCCACAGAGCAGCAACGTCAGGATAACCCATCCTGTAAGACCTGCTCAGGGGTGACAGTTCCCAGGCCGCCCCCAGATCCTGATTTTTTTCTTTTTTTTTTTTTGTACTTGGGATCAAACTCAGGACTTAGTGCTTGCCAGGCAGGTACTTATGCTGCTGAGTTAAATCCCTGGCTCCCTCAGATCCACTGAATCACAGGGCATATTTAAATGAGATCTCAAGAAATCTACTTGAACATGATTAGAAAAGCTTCCAAACAGGAAGGGAAAAGAGATTTAAAAAATTCAAGTTAGTTATACTATTAGTGTCTCTTAGTTCATAGAAAAGGAAGGTTTGTGCTAATATCAATTGGAGATTTTTTAATGCACATACGTTGTCCTAACTACTTTACTGATGATAATATACAGTGTATTAACAATTGTTATTCCCTTATCATCTTGTTATGCAATTTTGTTCTACCTTTCTTCCATAAGACAAAAAGAAAAAAAAGGAAAAAGAAGAACTTCCAAAGCACAGGGTCCAGTGCAGAGGCTTAGAGTCCCTGGACTTAAGAGTGGTCTTTCCACTTCTAGTACTTTTAATTGCATTCCTTCCTAGCCACGTGTACAGCCATGAGAATGTGGTCTCCTCTGCCAACATCAAGAAATGTTGGTGACTCAGAGAATAAGGGAATAATAGTGAGGAGAAGCCTTAAGCCCAAATCCTGACCAGGAATCTTCAGTGAAAACATGGAGCTTTAATAAATGAGTCATGTATTGTTTGCTGGCTTGTATATTTTCTGAAAGAAAAAAAAAATCACTGTAAAAGAGAACGTTTCTTTCAGGGATTAAAATGTTTTTTTATCCCATAGCATGCAGTGTAGTATGCCATGAACAACATTATTTTTTAAGAGTACGCAGCTGTGATGTGAAGAGAGTCTACGTCAGGTACTGGGGAGCATTGAAATATGCAGATCATCATGTTACTGTGATTTAGAAATGTTGTCCCTGTAAGTTTAAATAGTTTTGTTGTGGCTGACCAGTGCCTTGTTAGAGAGTCTTCGATTGCAGAAAGTCTGTCAAAATAAAAGGGTAGTTCTAAACTTTATCAAAGCTTAAATTTTGATTTTCCTTTTAGCAGAGTATGATTTGCCTTCTGCTAAAGTATTCAGTGCTTTGGAAATACCCGCTTTCTCTCTTGCCCTACTTTGCAGGACCTCAGAGACACACATACTGTGTAGAAGGCCCTGAGTGTCTCTTCTCTCTGGACTGGGAGGACCCACGTCAGCCAGGGGACAACGTGTGACTGGCTGCACAGTGCACACCTCAGATGCAGACGTGCAGAGCCCCACTCTGAGAAGTTGAAAGCATCTTAGTCCTTGAATGTGGACCTTAAATCCTCAGCTCACAATTATAGGATTTCAAGATGCAGGAGAATTTTTTTAAAAGGATGCTTGTCTTGGCTACTTTTCTCTCATTGCTGAGACAAAATACCTGATGCCCAAAATTAGGGAAAGAAATGTTTACTTAGCTTACAGTTTTGGGAGGTTTCAGTCCATACTCAGCTGGCTCCAATGCAGGGTGACCTGGTTGAGGGGCAGCCATTCTTGGTGGCTGCAATCCACAAGAGCAAAAGGGCAAAGGGGAAGAGCAGCAGCCTTGCCTCCCTTATACTGTATACGGGCTCCACCCCTGGGCTGGTGTAGTGCTCACACTGCCAATCCCAGGGCTCGACAACCAGAGAACCACAATTGCTACATTCAGCTGCCCTAGAAGGGCCTGCCCCCCAAGACCACATGAGGCTTTGTGTGGGGGGGGGATATTTAAACAGATGTTTTCTTCATTTGATGGCAACATGTAACACACCTGCCAAGGTAGACTTGACAAGAAAACCAATAAAGGGAGCACACTGTTTTTTCCACTGCTGCTTTGATGTTTTCCTTCCTTGGTTTCTGGTCAACTCCAGGACGACATTTAAAACAATATCCTGGGTACTATGGTCAATTCAAGTATTTTATGATATAATATCATCTGCCCCAGGCCCATTACCTGTCCATTCAGTAAATAAGAGCTCCAAATAGTTCTAAACTTTTGTAAATAAAATCATTCTTATGGCTTTCATCTCTTCCCGGGTAACACAGCTTCATGCCTTGAATTTCTGAACTCCAGAATTTTTCCTCTGTCTTGGGTGGATGTCCTCTGTTAAACATGATCTGTTAAGCCGTTAAAGACCATTGCAGAAGGTGTGGTCTAAGGCACATGGACTGGATCACTACTTTCAGAATGTTGGTTTCATATAATAAAACTGAGTCCTGCACAGTGTTTGCTTTCTGAGGGCCAAATCACCCCAACTGTGCACTTGTGCAATGTGTCTTTTCCCAAAGACAAAGTGATGTTTACCTTTCTTAAATTACACCCAGTTTGAGCACTTTTATCTAGACAGTAAAAACTACTGCCACTGTGGATATTGGTCTCATATTTTTCTCATCCTTTCAAAAATAAGTATGATGATCATACTTTTATCCAAATAATTAGTGAGAGAGTTGAAAAAATTTAGTCTCAGCACCACACCTCCTTGAGACCCTCCTTCTGGACAACAGCAGTCCCTCACTTAACATAGGCCGAATAAGAAATCCAGTAGCTTTCCAGTGTACTGAGTTGCCTGGAATCTTTACTCTGCTTACAAGATTAAGAAAAATCTCACCTGTTGCCTTACCATTCCTAGTTTACCAGGTAAAACTTGGGCTTTCGCACCTTGTCTATTATCATCATAAACTTTATCCAATACATACTATAAGCTCAATCACTATTTATGGCTATGAATAAATTGATACACAAAATGGACGACAGACCGACAAGTTAACAAAAGGGGCAAGTGATAACATGCATTCTGTATCAGGCACCAGATACTTTTGAGGTAGGACAGAAGAAGCAAAGGTAGGTAGAAAGGAGACAAGAAAAATCATAGCAGTCATATGTTGAGGACCAAAACTGCTAGACACAGTCAAAATTACACAAGATTATCTATAGCAACATTCCCTGTGTTTGTGCTTCTTTTCTTCTAGGTCCAACATACTCCAAATCTCTTAAAGGTACTTTAAATCCATAAATTAGGTTAGTTTGTAAAAGACATAAACCTGATATTAAGTTGAAGGAACAGACTGAGACAATTCTAAGAATGTCTTGAGGCAAAACATCTTAGATCACACGCCCCTCCCCAATTTTGAGGAGCCTCGCCTTTCGTCTGTAAAACTGGACATTATCGCTCTGCGCATAGGCCATCCTATTTCCTGAAAATCAGGACCAAATCACAACTTCATGCAGATTCACAAATCCCACAGATTTCCACTGCCAGAAACATATAAATACTCCTAGCTTCAAACTGTTGTGCTTTTCTTTGTCTCTCTCAAGGGGCCCTCACATTCTTTCTTTGAGTGCGTGCTTTTAAATTTCTCCACATAAACTCCTTTTATGCCTCTTATTAATATGTCCTGAAAATTTTCTATTTCAAGAGTCAGCAAATCTGAAACTGCTCTGTGGGCAGGGTGGGGTTAGGGGTTCCTCCAAGGGTCTTTTCCAGTGACAACATCTGTGACCTTTTAAATCTTCATTACAGCATTGTGGATTCAACCTGAATCCACAAAACATAGATCCTCCTCTTACATGTTCAACTTTTGCTAATTATAACATTTTTCTTTAATTCCTACAATTTTGAGAGTTATCTTTAATTCCTCCCTCCAATTCATCTAGATTATTCATTTAACCCCAGATTCATGTTTATTCCTCTTCCAAGTAATCTATCCTTCCACTACATCTTCACTCCAGATCATCATCTTGCATCTTGTGCTCTGTTCCCCAGCCTTCCAACTTATCTCACTGCCTCTATTCTCATCCTTTTTGTCTACCCTTACCTTAGGTGAGATTTGTAATATGTAAATTTCATCAGATCAGTTCCCTATTGAAAAAGATTTAATGTAACCTCTCAGCTGTCTACAGTATACTTGCAAAGTACTCTACATATTCATATAAGACGCTTTATGTTTGGACACTGATATCTCCATAATGCGAGGACCTCAACTCCCAGGCAGCACAGCAGAAGGTAAGCAGTGGGCAAGTTAGTGAAAATTCATAGGAGTTTCCAGCTGTTCCCCATCTGTGGCTTTACTGCCTGAGCTCCACCATCCATCAAGTCAGCTGTGGCATTAGATTCTCCTAAGATCAGGAACCCTACACATGCCAGGGATCTAGGTAACCTGTATTCCTTAAGAGAGTCTGAACCTGATCAGTTTAGGTGGAGTCCAGGTGGTGATGCTAGTGCTGAGTAATGTAATCGTTATGTGTCACTAAAGTTTGCTAATAAAAAAAGAAATACACACACACCCTGCCCACATGCCCATTCATTCCATGGTTAAATTGTCTTCCACAAAACCAGTCCCAAGTACCAAAAAGGTTGGGTACGTGGAAGTTATGGTACTTTATGCAGATCCCTTCTGCAGGACCCACACACACAGCTGATGAGGGTCTTGGGTGCTGTTGACTCACAGCTGCACCCTCACTGGGACTCTCCTTTTGCATCAGCGAGCAGGCCCACACAGATCAAGTCAGTCCCCTAATCTCATCCCAACTTCCAACAGTGCTGACATCCTTAAGCCCCTCCTACTTGGGCATCACCATTGGTGTGCTTCAGGAAAGAGCGCAGGAAACACCCCAAATCCAAAGCCAAGATGTGTGAGGAGTGAGACTGAACAAGATTGTGTCTGACCTCAGACCTTCGACCTCAGGTCTCTGCCTGTGCTACACTCTTCTAGAGAATTTCCTCCTTCTCAACCCTGTGGGGGTAAATCTAAAACACTCTAGATTTGGGAGCACTGAACACTGCAGAGGCCAGTATAGCAATAAGCAAGGATTAAATGAAAATGGGCACTTTGAATAATGACAATGTGGCCTCTTTACTTGACTGGTTTATGTCAGGGAAATTAGTCTTATTTCCCTGAGATGATTAGTTGAATTATTACTGAGTTGAACTAAAACTGAGCATATGACCTGCAATCAATATGTACAGAGAGAGTTTAAATTAACTTTTTGTAGTAAAAGACACATTGTCATTAATCCCCCTCAAAATATTTCCCCTCACTCTGCACACACTGACCCACATTGTTCTTGCCACTGTTTGAAGCAGATATGGAAGGTTTCATGAAAGTCAAAATGACCACAAGATATAATCATTTTTAAGTGATTCAATCATGGAAATAACAAACTATAGTAAAAACAAAAAATTGTAATAAAAAGAAATATGACTCGTGGACTAAGCATGAATAATAGTTATATTGTCATCATAACATGCATTCCTAATGTTTTCTAAAATTAGTAGTAGTATCTCTGAATTGGAAACAGGGATAGAGCAGAAAAGGATGATATAACATGAGAAAGCTAAAGTTTTCTGTATGAATCGGCTTTTCCATTGCTGGGACACAGTAACCAACATTGACAATTTAAGAAGAGGTTGAAATTGGCTCATGGTTCAGATATTTCAGTCCGTGGTCAACAGGCTCTAAAGTAGAAGCATCATGGTGGAAGAACATGGCAGAGGAAACTACTCAACCCATGACAGATCAGAAGCATAGAGAGAAGGTAACTGGCAGGGAGGATGAGATGGCCTCCAAAAGCATGCTGTCTTCCAACCCATTCCCTAAGAATTCCCTAAGAAATAGGAATTCCATAAGAAAACATTTAGTCACGAACTCATAAATTGATCAATCCATAAGTGAATATAGCACCCTGATGATACAATCACCTTCTAAAAGTGCCACACCTGAACACATGAGACTTGGCAGGGGGACATTCTAGATCTATAATATCTATAAAATAATCTATGTCTTCTATACTATAAATAGACCATGGCCACAAAAACACACATATAGGAACATGAATATAAAATCAGGGGCCAGGGCAGAAGGGTAAAACACTTGAAAGCTCTTGTCTTAGGGTAGTCACACCTGAGACTTGCAAAGATGAGAAAGGAGACTTCAGCATGTGGTTGTTGGTATTCTATCCTTTGGCTTTCAGACTTTTCCAAGGGCTACATTTATTTAAAATGTAAATCAAGGATAATGTGCACACAAATGCCCTTGTATGATAATCATGTAGTTCCCAGAGCAAGGACGCTGTGCTCAGGAAGGTCCATGTTCTCTTGTTAACACCTCCCAATAACCTAACGCCAGCAAGTATCAATCTCCTCCTTTCCTTCCTACGTTTCTCCTCCTAATCATGCTTCCTCCCACTACTACATTTCTTCACAAATTTCTGTTGATCACCTACTTCCCAAGTCCATAAACTTTTGCATAATCTTATTCCATTTGCCTCTAATCTCAAGTCACATTACTATTTTTACCTCACTCTAAACAATTATCTTCTATTTTGCCATGTTTCAGAACATGTGTCTGTGAGCTCGTTTTATGAAGTTCCCTTTCCCCCAGATCACATACTAATTGAATTTGTCTTAAACACCCATGTACAGGAATTTTCCTGTCCAGGCACAATTTAGGCTATTTGTTTTCTTAATAGCACCTAGGATAGCACAGGACCTAACACTGCTGCCACTTACTGAGCTGCTTGTGTATAATCTAAGACCCCAATTTCAATGCAAGCTCCAGGACATCTAGAACTTTTTCAATCTTATTTTTTATTGTAACTCCAGTACTTTACAGAGGGGGGAAGATAAGCAATTATTTACTGAATGAATGCTTTTTTAAAAAAAATTGATATTCCTTTATTAAAATTAGCAGTTAAGACAGAGTATTTCAAGCCTAATAGAAGGTAAAAATGAACACACAGGAATAATATGAATTTAGGTAACTGGAATATGAAAATTGGTAAGAAAATTCTATCACAAAGAAAATGAAGAAAGCCAATCTTAGTTAAATAATTAGCAGCACAAACTGAAATCTCCATGCATGTGAAGCACTAATTGTCATAATCATTTAATCAAGTTTGAATTTTAAAAAAAGTGATCCCAATTTCACTCAAAAACCCACTTGGATAATATTTTCAGGCAAATGAGGCCTCTAGGTTTTCAAATAGTAGAAGATACACCAAAACACTAGAGAAGATGACATACTCCCGGGCATCAATAAAAATAAGTTTGCACTTCCAAAACAAAAAAGGAATTTTTCAGCTGGGCCAGAGCTTTGGAATAAAAATAGTGTGTAGTCAATGTCTTTCCCAGACCTTAGCACACAACCAGAGGGCATCTTTTCCCTCCTGCATGGTAAAAACAGCTGCAAATATTAGGAGTCTTTCAGATCAGAAATATTCTCTCACTTGTCTGAGTATTTTGCCATTACAATTGATGCAAAACTCTAATTTCAGCCAAAAAAAATATAAAACTCATTTTCATTGACTATAGGAGAAAATAAATTTATCACTTAAATATTGTTTTATTCTAAATAATTGGCTTTTAATTCTTGGCTGCCAAGCAATTGATAATCCAGGAATGCAGAAGCAGAATCAGATAAGGAGGGGACATGAAACTGTTGAGAAATGGATTCTGGGGCTGTGCTCCATCAGCTCATAAGCGCTGGTCTTGTAAGGTTCCTTTGCCTCTGAATTTCAGACTTCAAAGTGGCAGAAGAATGCATTGGTTCTCTCTAAAGCTAAACTTTTATGATTATGTTTTTTCTATTTGTCCAAAGTCTTCCAGTAATAAATGAAAAATAGGAGTATATTAATGTATGGATATATATGCAAGGGCTATTCAAAAAGTTCTATATGTTTAAGTTAATATTTATTATAATAAGCCTTCTTAAAATACTACCTTTCCCTTCAAGCACATTTCTCCCATTGTTCTTGGCATTTTTTGATGCAGTTCTGGAAGTTCTGTTCCATGAGCATCTTTCCGAGATGTGATTATGGTGAATGTCGCTGCCAATTAAGTGGAAAAGAAGGTTCCTAAATACATGGCTCTGTGCCCTCACCCACCTTATTCACCAGATCTAGTCCACTGTGACTTCTGGCTCTTTCCAAAGTTCAAAATGACAAATATTTTGAATTGATTGAAAGCAATCACAATAGTGCAACTAAAGACCCTGATGAGAAAGGACTTCTAGAATTGCTTCAGAACATGAAAAAATGATAAATGCTTGGAAAAGGAAGCAGAGTATTTGGAGAGGGATTAATGACAATGAGTCTTCTACGGCATTTTTTTTTTCAAATGTAAACATTCGCTTAAATTTTGTGACTCCTAAACATACACACAAATTAGAGATGGAAATGATTAAAACCAGTATTTATCTTTCTGGTAACAGGCATTTGTACAGAGCTACTATACATAAAATGAGTTTCCAGTAGTTAAAAGCGTGTCTTCTTGTGTCTGTGTTTAGCTGAGCTCTTTGCCCCAGTCCAGCCCACTGCCAAATCTGGTACATCACAGCAGCGGCGGCCAATCAGCTTCCTTCTCCTCTTAGCACTACCTGGGCTTTTATGAAGTGTGTGTGTATACCGCCTTATTTCACAGCTTGCATTCACACTGTTTCTATTACTTTTTCTAGTATTCCAATTACAAGTACGATCTAGTCTACCAAAATCAGAAAAAAGAGCCAAAACCACAGACTAATGAGAGGTTGTACAGGCGGAGGCTGATGGTGGGCAGGTTGCATGCCAGTGCCAGAGGCATGAAGATTTATCCTGGAGTGTTGTCTGAGAACTGGTAAGTTCTAGGAATATTAGCCACTGTCTAAGAGCCCATCTTAAAATTGAACAATTTTCTATAATAGATAACCTACAAATTTGAAATTACAGGATGAAAACACATTATATGGACTTGTGTGTCATTTATTGCCTCATCTTGAAAGTCCACATTTCTGTTGAACTCACAGAGACAGCCATTGAACTAATTCCTGCATTGTACTGTAACTGTTTTCCCTGTGTTGTATTTTCTCAGCATCTTACAGGTACCTTCCACAAGGAGCTGACTTTGCTGGTACCTTGCCCAGGTGCCCTCAAGCACATTTCCTGTTTGTGCGGGTGGAATAAATACCTCTGATTTCCTTTTAAAGACCCACTCTTATGGATCTTCAGGTCTGTCCACAGTACCAGAACTACTCCAGCAACAAGTGAGGGAAGTCAGAATTACTTGGATATTCCTTTTCTTCCATCCCCTCCCAGAAGAATCTCTCGCCTCTCACACTTCTGAACCTTTTAAATAAAAACTGTTGGTTGCAAATGCAGCTCTTTTGCTTTAGAGTTGGACAACCCTGAGATGTGCCTTATATTCTAGAACTTTCCCACGTAGTTGTTTTTAATCTTACTTTTTACAATGTTGGGTCTAAAATTGCACAATTGCTCATCTTTCTCATCTCTCTGTCTTTACTTCCCTGTTGCATTATCCTTGAAGCACTTATTTTCAAATGAATCACACACAAATATTCATCTTTGGAGTCTGTTTCTTGGGATAACACACCAAGTAAAGACCTCTGCATGAATCCAATAATTTGTTACAAAAATTCACTACACCAAATACTTGATGCTATACAGACACACAAAAAGGTCTATAAACTTTGTTACATTGGATCATGAAAATGTATAGGTATAAGGTTTTTTAAATTGTTTTTACTGGATATTTTTCTATAAGAAAGACAACAATGTTTTTATACATCTTAGTTATTATCCTTTCTGAAAGCAGATGAGAATCCAGTGGCCTCTTCAGAATTTTCTCATCCCACAGTGCGACAATGTTTTGCAGATTAATGAGGACATATTTATTCAACATCATCTTCTATTTTATTTTTACACTAAAATAGGAAGCTTTGGTTCCCTGGTGGTTTAGTAATTAGACATTATCATGGCTGTGGTTTGAGATTGATTTTTCTGTCAGGGGATAGAAAATTTTCAGCTCCTAATAGAAAAGTATTTGACATTATCACTAAATATGTTCATAGCACAAGTGAGAGCATTATTCATACTAAGCATTTGAGTCTTGAATAACTGAATTTCTGTACTAATTGATATTTAATTAATTCATTATATAAATATAGATTAGTACTAGGAAAAAGTTGGAAATGTAAAGACTTATAAGGTTAAGTTACTCTCTTTAAAGAGCTCAAAATTTAAATAAATTATGTGTTTTTAAATTGTTATCATAAAAGGTAATATCAACCCAGGAATAGGTCAAACTTATCCTTTGGAAAATATTAATGTAGAGCAATGTATCAAATAAACAAATATATTTCCCATATCTTTCAGAAGTTTCCCTCAAATACTTTTATTCTTTGATGAGTTTAATGTTCTGACTGATACCAGCTATAAACATCTCAAAAACAATTGTGGTTACCATTGGAGATGAACTGTGAGGTGTATTTCTAAAGAATCCTTTCACTTACTGCATGTATTTCCAAATCATCTAGTCATTCTCCCTTCACAATACATTGCCTCTTTTCTTTCTCCATGGATAACTATTTTCCATGTTCAGAAGGAATATATTCTAAGAGGTCAGTGCTAGCACTGGATTGATTAACTGCAGAAAGTCACATAAATCTGACTTCAGTTTCTTAAATCTTATACAACATATGTGTTGTGTATAAAATATAGATTATTTACAGTCCAAACAGATGCATGTGTTGTGAAATCTGAAAAATAACATGTGGTATGAGATCAGTGAACTCCAGAAGAATCATTGCTAATGTTGTAGTGAACTTGAAGATACTGTATTAGTCTCTAAGCTAAACTACAATACTGGGAAAAGCAGATGGCATGGCCATGACCTTATTCAAACAACTAAGGAGGCAGTGAAAATGTTCCTGCCTGACTTTAAATTCATGCCTGTTTGTCTCAATGGGATTATAAGATCATTGAGTGAATTCATCCAGTGAATATGGCTTATTTTCCTTTTCATGCCACTCCTAAACTCTCCTAGTTCACTATCATAAAACTTACAAGAAAAGATAAATGATTAATGTTCACATTGAAGTTTTACTGCAGTAAAAGACACTTCACCATGAATTCCCCCCAAAACTCACCATTGCTTCTAGAATACTTCTCCCATCATTCTTGCCACTTTCTGAAGCAGTTCTGGAAAGTACTGTAAACACACTCTTTTGTGAGTATCTTTACAAGATACAATTAAAAAAAAAGTGAATGGTGCTGCCCAGTGCTGTGCCACAGAAAGCCAGGTTCCTAAGAAAATTACAATGTGCCCTTATTCTCCTCATGTTCTATAGAAGGCAGAAACACCAAAACAGCAACCAGGTTAAGCATAGCTATGAAGCAGAACGTTCTGGAGAAGAGCCTCTGTGATTGAATGCAGGCAATGGCTAGCTGGAACCCGTTCAGCTGGCTGGAAGTAGACAAGTTTGTAGTGGAGAGTGAAGATATAGGTGTTGGTAGCAACTACAGTGTCCAGTAAGGGTGTCAACATGCAACTGTTAGGAAGAATGGACCTTTTTTAAAATTTGAGACACAGAGTGTGGCTCAGTTTCATTTTTTAACTCTGTAAAAGCCTTTTTTCCTGTAGTTAGGAACTGTGGGTTTTGACTAATTAGTTGCCATCTCTGACTCCCTAAGTGTGTGTTCTGTACCCTTGAGTGATGGCACAGCAAACAAAAGGTGGGTGCCCCTCTGAGAGAGACCATTCAGATGCCTGCCTGTCCACACCCCTCTTAGGAACTTAGGCACAACTTAGCTAAGAAGAATTCTAGGCCTCCATTATGCCATACGTTGATTGTCCTGGACCAATCGGCCACTGTGACCACTGTTTCTCAGTCTTGCTGCCCAGAAAGAGAAGACTATTGCTCACACTATCTTTTCCACTCACTGACACATTCATTCAGCAGGTACTCAGAGGTTAAATATTCCAAACTCCTTCCCTTGAGGGTGGTCCTGACTAATGGGAGTTGATCAGACTCCTATCCTGCTTGAGATGAGCAGGACTGACAGATAGACTAACTAGAGTGCCAGTGGGGGTCTCACTGGAATCAGGCAGGCAGACAGACATAGATGGACAGACAGACTATCTCTTTCTCCCTTTGAGGTACAATGTCAGAATTCAAGTAGAGAGCCAGGAATCCTCCTACAGACCTCAAAGAGGACTCATCAAATCTCAAGATCACACCTTTTCATCAGGACCTGAAGAGGTCCTTCTTCTCGCTGTGAGGGCCATGACTAGTGACCAAAGAAGCCAGCATGGTCAGTCTTCCCAGTTGATGCACCAGATGCAATGACAAGCAGAAACACCAAAGAAACACCCAGAATTTTGAGGCAGCTTTATTTTACATCAACAGGCACTGACTGGGATCACTCCCAAAAGAGCAGGCCCTGATCTCTGATGGTCTAGGGTTTCTATGGTTTAAACCACCAAAAAGTACAGAGGTAGAATGACTTGTCAATTGGGCATTGGTTTATACAGTGTGCATCACAGTGATCAGCTATGCATTATTGGGACCACACATTTCTAAGAGACAAAAGCAACTGGAACAGGAACAGGAACTGTCACCTAGGCAACTAAGAAACTGAAGTACACTGACCAGGGATAGGGGATGCATTTTCTGTTACATGTTCATCAGTTCTGGCACTGTGTGACTTCTATTTCTTCCCAAAAGTCAAAATGACCATGAAAGATAAATGTTTTGAGCCTATTTAGGATATTGGGGTAAATATAACAGTGCACTAAAGACACCGATGAAGGAAGACTTGTAAAATAGCTTCAAAAAGTAGCAAGAATAATGATATAAGTGTTCAAAATAAGGAAGAGTTTTTTTTAAAGGGGGATTAATGACAATGTACCCTTTACCATAATAATTTTTAAAATTTAAACATATATCATATTTTTCAATCACACCTTCAAAACTCTACTCTGCGGTTGAGGCATTTCCTCCTATTTCACTGGAATAAAATGAAGTAAACTAGCAGTTAGTTTCTATAAACTAAGGTCACCCACAATGCTACCTTAAGTACCACACACCTTCACTCCATTAATGTGATGAGTAGAGGCATCTCCTGTGCTTGTAGGTCAGCCAGCCCTTCTCTGTCCACAAGGGGGGCTCACCCCACTCCTCCGTGCAAGGAGAGCATTTTGTTCACTCACCTGTCCTTCCCGCAGCAGCAAGCTTCTTCTGCCTACCAAATCAGTGCCAAATGTACTTTTATGTCTCTCAGCTTTAAAAGAATTTGTCCTTGAGTCACTTTCTCCTTCATCTCCCACAATTTCTCTTCTGTTTGCAGGAAAACATCTTAAATGACACAGACTGTCTCCATTCCCATCCCTTTGGCTTCTAAATGATTATAGATACCAAGGTCAGTTTTTTACCACTTCTTATTTTAAATTTTCACATAGAAAAGACACCTCTAAGGAATTTCATTCTGTGTCTTAGCTTTAAATACCATTTTTATATTGAAAAGTCTCAGATTTATTACTCTAGCCACTCTCTGTAATTTAAAGGTAGGTATTTGCACATGTACATTATGTCACATATATGATATCATATATGTGACATGTTATATACACATATATCACATTATCATTGTACATTATGAGATCATAATACATGTTATGTGCACATATATGCGCTTATATATCACAAATGCTACTCAGGGTTTACCGGTTTTAAAGTCCCAAATCAAGCCTTATTTTTTCCTCTACTCCACACAGATCTACACCTCTTGCTGTCCTCCTCTCTAAATAATTAGTATATCCATTTTTTCCCAGAGACTCAGGGCTGCTTTTTCTCCTCATAACCCACAGTTTCTCATAGTCGACACTCTATAAATCAGCAAGTGGTGTCAAATCTTTCAAAAAATATTTAGTGCATTTCATCATTTCTTTTACTGGTTCTCCAATCCCTGCCAACATTGTCTCTTGCTTTTACGGGAAAAGGCAGCTATTTAGGTCTCTCCATTTGGGCCTTTATTCCTCTCATCCAACAACTTATCACAACAACCTTAAAAGTATACTTAGATTACTGTACTCTTTTGTTGAAAACCTTTCTTTTATTGAGCAAATACAAAAGTCAGACTTTAAAAGGATCCACGGTGCTTACACGACCAGCATGTCATCTGCTTATCTCTATTTCTTCCCTTGCTTTTCTCTCCTTTACTCATCCTCAAAACCACCAGGTGCACTGAACTTCAGGCCCTTGGCACTCCATGTTCTCTCCACCTCGCATGCTCTTTTTCCAAATGTCTGCAAATTCCCTCCCTTTAAAAATCATGTAATTTATGAATTTAAAAAAATACACAAAGCATACAGAACAAGACAAGGAATGTGTTTTCCATTTACACAGTAGACCGAGCTATTTATTCCATTTAAGTTATTGTGCATTATCAAATCTCATTTGCAGCAATTGGCTCATGGGGTGCAGCCTACGGTTGATAATTGGAAAGCTATTAAGAGATGTTATAAACACTATTTCACAGCGCAGTAAATCTCCAGGTTGAAAAGTCTCAGGTTTATTTCAGTAGCTCACTAATGACATCATGGGGCCCTGATTCTTCCTTTGTTTTTACCTCATTATCATCAGGTTGTTGGCTTTTGCCTCAGACTTATTCCTTCATGGTGAGCAGATGGTTATGGAAAGTCCAAACTACAATCAACTTTCTTAAGATTCTCATTGGACAAAGACATGGCACATGCAACTCTGGGGATGGAAATGGAATTGACAGGGATGCCACTTGGAGAGACAGACTGTACTGAAATCATGGTCAAACATATGGCCAAGATGAGAGAGAGCTACAGTAATTAGAGAGGCAGACAGTACTCCTGAATAATGCATGCATATTAGGCAGTGTGGAAAAGATTATCTCTAAAAACTATAGATTGGTTGGCATCAGTTCATTTTTCTGCTGTAGATGAGGTAATTTTTCCAAATTTTTACTCAATAACTACTAACAAATATTTGCCATTTGCTAGTCCTGTTTTAGGTTCTAGAAATACAGCAATGAACAAATACATTTTCAGGGCTGATGGGAATTTGTTGTATTTCTGATACAACACTAACAGAAAGAAAAACCATAGTACACTGGAAAAATATTCATAAAATATGGGAAAAAGTCATTAATATTCCTGAATTGAAGATTCTGTGTCCATTTTTGAAAAAAAAACCCTATGAAAGTTAAAACATAAATTCTATATCCATAAATGGATGGCATTATAGTAACAATTATATTATGGTTAAGAAAAAAATTTAAACTAATTACAAGAGTTAGCAAATGGACTCTTACTCAGAGACATACATACACAGCAATGCCTATTTCAGCAATAATTTTTGCCTTTATGCCAAAATCTATTTTTTACACACATTGCTCACTGAAAATTGAATTCTAGTTGACCCATAGAATACCCAGATACTTCATGGATTTCTGCCGACCAGCCCACAAAGGACTTGCTGAGTAAGCCATGATTATACAAATGTCATAGTAGTAACTATAATTTAATTTATTCAACAATAGTGGCAACATTAATATTGATAATATTGTTCATTATGCAATTACATATATAATGAGCACAATATATTCAAGCTGTATTTGTGGGTAAGGTATACACCAGTGAACTAAATTGATAGAAATTCCTTTTTCTCAAAGAGCATATTTTTTATTTTAAAGATATAAACTATGGAAGTTTGAAATAATACATTCCATGGTGTTTATGTTTTCTTTTTCCAGTTCAACAATGTATGTTCTCTCCTGCAACTGACTCAGTTAGTTGGTTGTTATCCTGTTTAAACTCCGTACACTTCCATGGCAGGCCCAAAGTTAAGCAGCTTTTATCTTTATGTGTATTTTTAATTGGTATTATAATAAGGTAGATAGTGGCTCAATTTTACTAAACCAGGCATGTATATTCAATCCTACTAGCCTATTTTCATAAAAGGTAGGATTCCTTTATTACTCAGAAAGTTAAAATTGAGTGTCTAGTATGCACTAAGCACTGTTCTAGGTGCTGAGTATAGGCAAATGAGTAAAACAGGTAAAGCCCTGCCCTGATGGGCCTCTTATTCCAGCAGTATAGACCAGGAGCAAGAAAAATGAGTAAAAACGTAAAATGTTGTAGATGTGAAAGAGCTAAGGATTAAAGATTTTAAAAATAAAAGACACGGAAACAAGAAATATTGGGTTGGGGACAATGAAATGCTGCATAGGACAGACCAGAAAGCTTTTACCGAGGTGATGTGCTTACTTGTTTTCGCTAAGTATAAATGTTTTGTTTCAGGTAACTTCTGAACACATCACACTACTTGATAATTACTCTTAATTATCTAACTGGAAGATTTTTTTGACACAGGATCTCACTATGCGGTTCAGGCTGGCCTTGAACTCACTTTGTAGCCCAGGCTGGCCCCGAACTCACAGTGATCCTCCTGTCTCAGCTTCACAAATACTGAAATTACAGGTGTGCACCACCACGCCCAGCTACTCAGAAGATTTTAACTTGAAGAAAAACGATGTAATGTCATGTTTTACCCCTGACATAAATATTGAGGTGGGCTTTTGCCCACCATGGGCATCCTCAGATCGCCCATGACCTTCCTTAAACTTGGACAGTCAAGGGACATGAGGATGTGTGACTGAAACTGAGTAAGACAGAGACACTGCACTCAACAACTTGTAACCAGATCCAGAACTGGGACAGAATTTTAGACAAAAAGGTATAAGTCACAATGAAAGCCACAAGCCACAAACTTTGTCATACTCATGCTATAGACAAGTGCTGTTTTTAAGAGCCTCCCAAAGCTAACACAAATCCCCTCTGGAGAAATCTTCATCTTCAGCTTCAAATAACTTCATGAAAGCTTTTACTCAGAGAGATCTCAATGAAAAAAGTAACCAAACTACGAATAAACAGAGCAAGTGAGAGTGACAGACCCCACCCTTTAGAAGAATCTAGAGAAAAAATAAATAACATAAACAGACCCGTAAAATCTTCAGACCTCAAAATTTCACAACACATCTTATAACAGCATCTATATGTGTGAAGTATAAGAGATAAACAACAAGCTAAAAAAAAGTCTCTAACAAGTGGAAAATTCTGACTACTGACCAACCTTTATCATTTCAAATACTACTGAATTGAAGAACTTCAAACACATTTTTAGGAGTTGAGTACACACAGCAAGGTAGATAAGTGAGCTGGAAGA
Source organism: Dolichotis patagonum (assembly GCA_004027295.1). Classification (NCBI taxonomy): domain Eukaryota; kingdom Metazoa; phylum Chordata; class Mammalia; order Rodentia; family Caviidae; genus Dolichotis; species Dolichotis patagonum. The sequence continues at coordinate 164,046 of PVJX010000170.1, read as the reverse complement.
CAGAGAAGAAGAATTTATCAGATTATATATATGTGTGTGTATATATCCTATATATATTATATATATATGTATATATGTGTGTGTGTGTATCCTATGTGTGTATATAAACACACACATATATATATGTGTGTGTGTGTATATATATATATATATATACACACACACACACACACACACACACTTAGGATAGCTAAGATGACTCTACTACTAATTCTATTAGTTCTTGGAAAGGAACAGTTAATACTCATACAGTTAGATCAATTTTGCATGTCTATCTCTGGTAATCTAAGTTTGATGATAACAATATGCAATATAATAATCATTGTGAAATTCTTATCATCTTTTTTTCAAAGCCTATATTGTTACTGTTTTGGGTTTGTGGTTCTTGTTTGTCTCTGTTGCTCTTTATTTTACTTCTCTGTGTTTTTTTCTCTTTTAAACAAAATAAAAAAGAAGAATGCCTCACAAAAATTAAAAAAGAATAGATGACTGTAGATTCAGCGACATAAAATAGAAAAGCATGAAGTTTAATAAACAGTTAATTAGCAACCTCAGAAGAAAGGGAAAGAGAAGGAAGGCTTCTGAATAGAAACAAAAATGAAGAATAAACTAAGACAATCCATAATTTCTGAAAGTTTAATAAATGTCAAGAAGGCTAAATAAAATGACATTCATATACATATCCATCATAGAGAAACTTCTGAAAACCAAAGATGAGAAAAATGTTTTAAAGGGGTCAGAAAAAAGATAAATTAACTTCAGCAAGAAAACATCTAGAAGGCAGGGGATATAACTTAGTGCCACAGTGCCTGTCTAGTAAGTGCAAGGTCATGAGTTTGATTTCCTGTACAAGAAGGAGGAGGAGGAGGAGAAAGAGGAGGAGGGGGGAGGAG